>JAQIVZ010000002.1:0-295558 GCA_034700945.1 Arrhopalites spinosus
TTTCAATAAATTCTCTCGTTCCGTTTTGAAATACCACGCAGTTCAACCTATTCTCTTTAGTTTTAAAACGCACCATATTTGAATTATGAAGTACAAGATTTTAATTGGCTCAAAATGTTTGAATGTTGAACATTGTGTGTCTTTTTTGGACTAGAAATTTTGCAAGAGTGATGATGAGATTCCCCCTCCCTCTTGTCTGACTCTTTGGTTGATGATGAGGGGGAGGGGGAGGGAGAGTAGATGTGGTTGTCTTGATTCGATGTAATCACGAAAATTGAAATTATACGCTTGTCACCACCCGCCTCATGTGTTTCTATCCATTCTCCAGTGGTTGACTTTGATGAATCAATATTCCTGTACACAATGAAATAACTCCGAACTGTGTATGTACATACGGCCAGAGAAGACATGGAAAGTTTTGTTATAAAGTTGTGTGGATATATCCCTAAAAGTAGGGATATATCTGTAGATTAGCGAGTGAGTTCCGCCCATTGTGAAATGAATGGAGATTTGTATGGTTTTGATTGTGAAACTGTGCCGTGTGTGTGTGTGTGTGCTGTTGATGTTGATCAGATATTGAATTAGTGGATGATGTAACATGTGCAGTTTAATATGGAGATTTCTTGAACCAAAAGTTTTTTGAGGGAGATGGTTCATGGATGAGAGATCTGAATCTCCCTCTCTCTCTCTACACTCTAACAACTTTATACTTTATCTTTCCTTCTCCAATAAGAGAGTCATGAGAATCGAACAAGTTTTATTTCTTGAGAGAGATCCCATTATGGATCCCATAATATGGGGGGAATGAGTTTGCGATTACTTTTGCCTGCTTTTGTGTGTCAATTTTTTGAAACTATCCTTCTACGTTCTATCCCATTTTTTTATTCTTATAAGAAATTGAGTGGTATATGGAATATACAGTGTAGTGTCTCTTATAGTGGATTTTATTCTTGAACCGAATCCCCTCATCGTCCTTGTCATCAATTGGCTATGGACTTTGTACCTTAACTGTGCACTCTCATTTCTTACTATTTAAGTGTCATACACAGAGTATAACACACACACACTCTCTCTCTTGTGTTGTGAACCTCCATTAAATTACAGATACTAGAATTTCTGGATTTTATACGAGTACTCTCTCTCTGTACAAGAAGACAGTCATCAAGCCATGTGAAATAAAGGGGGATGGAGGAAGTGTAAGGGAAGAGACGCGGAATTTGGCACTGATTGTCAGCTCACATCTTTCTCATTCATCAAATTACAATTAGTCCCATGTACGAGTATTCCCTAACATGAGATGGAATTTTTTCCTCTTTTTTTGTATCTATCCATGGATGAATCTCCTATTTCTTTATTGAATTATCTTTTTTTTCTCTTCTTCTTCTCTCTCTCTCTATTTAGTAGATGGCCATGGCTATAATTAACTATAAAAGAAAATAGATTTTATTTCTTGCTCAGATTCCATATTCAATAAATTACACTCGTGGCAAATACAATCAAATTTTCTTTTTGTACGAAACTCTGACGAGATTGGAGATTTATCATTTTTTTGAAGGGGTTGTACGAGTACAATGACAATTTATGGAGTCAAGGGAGTAAATTGAAAAAAATAGAATTTTGTCATTTTTAACTAGTTTTATAAATTACAGGAGAAAATGGCGACTAAATATTATATTATATTTTTTTAGAAATCAAGTTTAAAATTTTTAAATAATTTTTTTACTCACTACACTAAATAAATCATTTTCGAGAGAGTATTTTCGAGTTGGAGGACTTAGAAGAGATTAGAATTAACAATAATTTTGTTCAACAATTTCAAAACTTTATTTGCTAATACTCTCTCTCTCTCTCTGTGAAGAGAGACATTTTCTCACTAGACAGAAAACTTTTTGTTGTACACTCAAGTAGAAAATTGTTGTTGTTTCTAGTCCAAATATAGAGACAGAGTTTTACACTCATTAGTTACTAATAAGCGTAGGGTCTTTTTGTTACAGAATGTCTAGTTTCTGTATTTTAAATACCGTATAGACTCAAATTAACACCCGGACTACAGTAATACAGATACTTACTATTGACATTTTAGTCCATGACTTTACCTACAATTTAAAGTTAACTTTTTAGTCTCTCAATTAAATTCTGAAACTTAAAAGTTTTTTGGGTTGAAAAAAAACAACAAGAATTAAACTTGAAATTAAACTTTTTTTTCAAATCAATACAAAATATCCAAAGAATATTTACAACAAGAATAATAATTTAACTTTTTTTTTTGAATTTTGTTCATAAAAATCATGTCAATATTTATTGTTAATGAAGTTAACGTTTGAAATTTGCATGGGAAAATAATTATATATAATTGTACACGTGACATGAGAGAAAATTTATAACAGACTAGATATTTTACATATTAGAGACAACAGTTAGAATAGTTTAGAGACTAGTGTGGTATAACATGTACAAAATGTTATAAATTGTAATTTTCCAATTAATTTTAAGGAGGAGAATGATCAATTTTAAATTCTTTTTTTTTCCTGTTTTCCTTCTTGCTCTCTTAATTTCTTGATCCAGCTCTTGCCTAATTTGATTCAAGTTAAAAGTTGAACAGGAGGTGAGGTTGAGTTTGAGGGAGGTATAAAAAAAAGAAGAGAGGAAAAAAGAAGGAGAGCTTTGGGATGGGACCTAAGGATTTAATGAGAAGTATAGGAGAGATAAAATTTTCGATCAAGTTTTGGGGGGAAACAGAGGGAGAGTTAGGGGAGCTCATTTACTTTGTGGCTAGCCGCTAGCTGCTCACTCGTTTCTCACTAATCGCTAATCCGTAGTAATAGATGTAATAGACACATCTTTTGCCAAAACCAGGCTAATCGTCATCGTGAGGCTACTTTGTACTTTGATGATGCGTAATAAGCTCAAACAAAAACTCTTCTTTTTCAACTCCAAACCATCATCATCATCATCACTAAAAGGCCTTTGTCAACATTGTAAATTTAAAGAGACTTTAAATTGTTTTCATAATTATCTTCACATTTTAAAAACCAATTTAAATTATTACATTGGGCACACAATAGTACTAGTACTCACCATCAGTATAAAATCCACAATATAGATCATTTCCATTTAACACTGTATTATTCTACCATTTACTATTTTCTTTTGTAATCTAAATGTATTAAAATGAATTATGATGAAATTACATAAGGAGAAAATACTTTTTTTTGGAGAGAGAAAATCTTTTTTTGTCTGGATAAATATAAAACTCCTCCCCTCGGAGTTTATGAACAAAAAAAAAGTTTTTTGGGAGGGATAATAAATAAAATACAAGTCAAAGAGAGAGAGAGAGAGAAATTTTATTTATGAAGCATGGACTTTATGAAAAGAGTTTTCTCCCGCTTTCTCTTTCTCTCTCTCTCCGTTCTTTGACAAAAAAGAAAGCAAGTTTTTTTGGGAGGGATTGTAAAAGGAATGTTGTAATAATTTTAGTTCTGGTGATGACTGATTTGTTAGACCAAAGGGCGCCTTGTGCCAATGCCAAAACAATGTTTATTTTACTTGTTACTTTCTAATATAAATCCCCCCTTATTTCTGTACATGTACATATACATATGTATATATATATATGTACCTGTATAACATTTTATTTACCCTTGCCATGCCATTGGAAAGCGTTTCAAATGAAAATTTTTGAATTTCTACACAATCCATACACACACACTCTCTCTGTATGGATTAGACCCTTAAGGCTTTGTGTATGTGTGTGTGTGTGTAGTTTGATAGCCGCCCCTATATTTTTTTGTCTTTTTTGTAGAATATTTTAATGTAAGAGAAAATCTTGTGTAATTTTAATTCAGTTTTATGCGCTCTCAACAAGAGAGAGAGAGTTGTGAGAATCAGTTGAATGTGAATCGAAATTGCCTCCAGCCCAATAGACTTGATTCTCCGTATAGTTTTAATGGGCAGTTGAAATTTCAAATGAAATTTCCTAAATTGTGAAGGGGAAAGAGACAAGAAAAATACGCTGGAGGCTTCACTTTTCTCCAGCTTCTTCCTTTCTCTTTTTTTCTCTCTCTCCTTTTCTTTATCCAGACTTGTCTTTCCACCCACGCCTTTTTTTTCTCTTGCTGAGCCTTTAGTGTGTACTTTCTCTATAAAATACACACAAGATTCTCCTGGAAGAACAAAATTTACGCTGATTGTACAGCATTCGATTCTACAATAAAAATGGCCGACAAAAAGGGAATGAGATTTCAAAGATTCATAAAATTATTGTCAACGTCAACGTCAATGCAAAAAAATTTACTTTTTTTTATGAAATGGCTCCCTATTTTACTACTCCCCGTGCTCTTGCTTTCACTTTGCTATAGGTTGACCTTGATCTTTTTATTTTGAGGCATTTCAACTAGGGAAAAGTGGAAAGTGACCTTGGAAATTTTTATTTTTATGTTCTACATTTATGCTTGTGCCTTGACTGTATATAAAATATTAATAAAATTATTAACATTAAATTTAACATAAAAAGTTTTAATAATTTCTTTCTCTCTTTTTTGTGTTACAGTTTACAAGAGGATTGGGAGGAAGGATATTCTACAACTTTCTTTTTTTTGAAAAGTCCACCAAAATTAGTTGAAATTTGTAAGTTTCATTTTTTAAAGTGTCTCTATTAAATACCATAATAATTCAGATGACTACACAACTTTTTTGTCAGAGAGAGAGAGAGACATGGAGAAAATTGTATGGTATGTGAAATACTCAATGTAAAATTTACGGCATGGCTGGAATCCGGAAGCCTCGAACCAAAATTACAATATTGAATCTCTCCCTCCATCTTTCTCTCTCTCTCTCTTTCTCTCTCTCTCTCTTTCTCTCTATCCTAATTTTCTTTTTGTGTAAGTTTCATCCGGCAAGAGAAAATTTAAATTTTATACGAGTTATAAACTCAAGAAAAGAGTAGAAATTTCTCTCTCTCTCTCACATTTCATTTTAATTTTCATCCTCCCCTCTATTATATTCAAACCGGATTCTCTCTCTCTCTCTCTCTTTTGGGGAAAGGAAAAAGGTGGGGAGGGGGAAGAAAGTATAACCCACAAAAGTCACGTGCAAATGCAGTAAAAAACAGATAGTGCAGAAAACTGGGAGGAAAAGGATGGCCGTAAAAAGAAGAGAGAGAGAAATTTGAAATTTTCTACACACAAACTTGAAGAATAGTGAGAGAGAGAGAGTAGGAGTCATTAGCTCTCGTGGAAAATTTAAGAGGTCATAAAACAACGGTTGATATTGGAAATGATGGTCCCAGGGAAAACTCTTGGAAAGGAATTTTTTGGGATGATGGAGTCTCCCTTTTTTTGAGAGAGAGAGAGAAAATTTTTGTAGACTCTTTGATTATATTTTAATCTCCATCATTTACTCTCCTTCTTTTTGTGTGTCCCATCTTCTTTCTGTCTTGTAGATTAAATGCTAATTTTGAGAATCAAATTGGCTTTCTCTCTTACATTTTGTAAAAATGTATTTTAAGAGAAACAGAGAATAATTTAACAAAATTATTTGAATTGTTGAATTTATGATTTATTTAAGATGAGGAATATTTTATTTTGGATTTTATCGTTATTAAATTACAATCAATTTATCATTCATCAAAAAATTAACAACTGAAGTAAAATTATTCACATGATTTATTTTTGTAAGAAATTAATTCTGCAAAATTTAACATGTTATGGATTGCAGACAAATGTATCTGTAAGTGTGGAATATTCAGATGGATGGAAAGTTATTAATGGAAATTGTGTAAAAAAAAAGCTTTCAATGTCTAAATTAGTTCTCTCTCTCTGTGTGTCTGTATTTGTGCATGTCCGCCTCATCAAATTTATTTATAGAGACCAACAGAAATAGAAATAGACGGGGTGTAATTTTTTTTTGGGAGGAATTAATGTGGAAATATTTCCATGATAAAAAATGGGCTCTAATTACAGAATTAGTGTCTAAAAAAGAAGGAAATGTTGAGTATCACCGCCTGTCCTTAATTGCACCTGCTTCTCCTTCTCTCATATTGTACATTTGTATTTTGTACATTGGGGGAGACCATACATCTTTTGAGAGACAGGAAATATATTTTTCTCTCTTGTGTATTGTATATACATAAGGAAAGACATATGGCTTTTCATTTTTTATGTATTTTTTTTTTCTCTCTCTCTCTCTCTCTCTCTCTTACTTTTTCCAAAAAGGGGAGACACAGCGATGACATGACACGCGATGCATTTCAATAGAATATCTGTACAAAAAAATATACAATGGAATTCATTCAAGAGTGTCCATGTTTGTGTGATGGATGTGTTGTAAAATTTTTAGGAAAAAAAAAGTTTTCAATAAAAATTCATAAAGGACAATATATAAATATTTTTATCAATTATAATTTTTATTTTATTAAAATTGTGCGCACAAGAGAGAGAGCGAGAAGAATGACGTGGAAAAATAATTAATTTGGAATTATCTCTATTTTCCCTTAGAGTAATATTAGGTATTAAATTTGATTAAAAAATTTTTCATTAAAATGAAAGTTATTTTAGAGAGAGAGAAAGTTTTTCAGGGAAAAAGTATTAATAATACAAAATATTTAATTTCTCTGCAATAGACATGAAAGGAGAGAGAGAGGGACGATCCATCTCTTCATCTCGGGTTACAAGGATAATCAGTGAGAGTGGTTTTTTCCCTTGTATTCATATAAAAATATTATAATGCCCACATGGCCCAGCCCCACTCGGGCTTGTGTGGTGACAACTGTATTCCATATATATATACATGTAGTACAAGTTGTCTGAAAGATGCAAGATGATCATGGCGCAATACGACGAATAGGAAGGACCACTCCTCATTGAAACATGGAGACTAGACTAGAAAAATATTTACTTTAATATATGACTTTCTTTTTTTATATATACCAAAAAAAGTTTTTGTACTATATATGTACAAGAGAGAGAGAAAGGTAAAGAGTTACCGAAATTTGACGCTGCTTTTGCTGGGGCTATCAAGAGAGAAATCATGGATGGATGGTTATGGAACCAACGGACTTTGTAATATTGACAAAGAGTAAGCAGCAAAATATATATATATAGAGTGAAAGCAAGAAGAGAGTTGGAATTCAAGGGGAAAAAACTAGGGAGAGGGAGACACATGGAATGAAGGAATGTTGACGTTAGATGATTTTAAATCAGTTGTTGTGTTATGACAACAACAACTGCAGACTGCAGCATAGCTTTCTGATTCCTCAGAGAGAAAGTCAGAGAAAAACTGTCATGGAAAGGAGAGAGAGAGAGAGCTTGAATTTTGGATTCATTCATCTCTTAAAAAAAGGTATTCCCATGTGGAATAGAGAATAGTCATGGTACTCGACTTTCACTCGGTAAAATATATATACAAAGCTTTAAAAAGAGGAGGGGAAAAGAGAGGGGATTGTTGGTGTTGGATGATGATGGCTTATGGATTTTGAGAACTGAAAAGAGATTAGAAAAAGTGTATCGAGTTAGCAGCTCATATCCTCCCTCTACCTCTTTCCATTTTCTCAAATGTTTACACGGGGACATTTATAAAATTCATAGTTTACTTTCTCCCTTCAGCGCCTCATGCTCTCTCCTTCCTTGTGTGTGTGTGTGTGTGTGTATAAAATTGTATGTGGGAGTAGAGGGAAAGGTTCTTACGAGGTAAATGGTAAATTGTCAATTCCCTGTTGTACATATAAATGTATAATGGATGTTGGGTGTAGTGTGTAGCAGCGAGGGGGGGATTGATCTATTTTCATTATTATCCCCTATCTCTCCTCCACAGAGCAGTCTTTCTCTCTCTCTCTCATGTAGAATACATAACCCGATTTTTTGGCCTGGAGCAAGAATTTTCTTTCTGTCAGACTCTCTCTCTCTCTTGGATGGACGTAGGGAGAGAGACTGTGTCTGTTGACAGAATCAATATTTGAAAGAAGTTGAGAAGGTGAGCTAAAGGGACTTTGTTGGATTTTAACTAGAGCCCAAAAAACCGGGAGAAAGTGTACAGAGTGTAGAGAATGTAGGGAGACAAAAAATGTAGGAGGGGGAGGAGGGGGGAAGAATTCCCAGAGCTTGTACATCACATTGACAATACTTTCACTGTATTAGAGGAATAGCTAAAACCAATGCAGTGGAACGGTTGCAGTAGTACAGGGGCAGAGAGACTGGTGACTCAAGTTGGAAGAACAAGAGTTTATTTGTTCACCTGTGTGCTTTCACTTGTCTTTATCCTCCTCCTACCCTTCCTTGTGTTTACTTTCATCGCATTTAATTCTCTTAAGACAAGTCTCCATGTAGAAAGCATTTCCAAGTGGAGGAGGGGGAGGTGAAAGTGAGTCAACAAAAACGTCATATTTGAGAACAAATCATTATGTCTGTGGTCTGTTTGTGTCAAGGAGGATAAGGAAATTTAATTTATTTGTACAACCATTTTACTTTCTTCTCTCTCTCTCTCTCTCTTTATTGTCAACTCATTCTTCTAAATTATTTTAATTTGTCTTTACTTTCTCTTTTTTTTGAGTATTGACTTTCAAGTGGTTTGGACATGGAAAAAGAGACTTGTATTTTTGGAAAATTGTTTTTTTTGAGAGCATGAAAATTGGATTGAAAAAAAATGTACCTTTGGCGTGCTTTCTACTTCAATTCAATGTCTTTGGCAATTGAAGAGGCGAGTGAGTGGGGAGTGAAAGAGAATTGGCCATTTTATTTGGTTTTTTTTTGCAAAAATTGCGAATTGAAAATTGTACAGTCAAAGTGCACTACTCCTATAATTCACTCAACATGAAATCCCTCAATTGTTAGTTCTTGTTTTTTGTAGGAGAGTATGTGTATAAAAAAAATTGGGTAAAATTTATTTTCAAACTGCAAACATTTTCTATGTAAAAAAATTGCATTGTGCATGAACATGGAGACTTTCTTTTATTTTTTCTCTTTTTGGGGAAAAAAAGTCATGGAATTTTTATATAAATTTTATTTCTATTGTATTTTGATGGGGTTGTGTATAAAAAAAATGGATTCAATAAATAAATAAAAATTCTAGAATTGTTCGTCTCTTTTCCCACTGCATTACAACACAACAACCCCCCCCCCCCCCCCCTCAATTCCCTCAGCCATCCTCTGCCAATGGAATTCTTCCAATGGGAGCCCCATGTCAAGAGTAAAAAAAAGGTCAAAAATCAAAAGGAGTGCCCTGTTCTCTGTTTACGGACACACAAAAAAACAGACACACTATATCAACATCACGATGACTAGACAGACAGAAAAATAGAGTGAAAGTGGAACGAGCTATGCTACGAATAGGGACCAAATAAATAGAAATGCACAGAAAGAAAGAGAGAGAGAACCATTTCACCATTTCTTTTTCTTTCTCTATCACTTTCACTCACTCTCGCTCAATCATACACTTGCCATGGGAAAGAGGAAGGGGCCTATAGAAAATTCATGACCGGCGGGGCTTTCTCTTTATAGCTCCACACCTCCATTATATTATTGTGTGGACCGATCATGTGATAAGAGAGAAAGGTTCAAGGAAAAAGGCGGGAGATGTGAATGTGTAGTCCAGGAATTGAATTGACTTGAGAAAAAAAAAGTGCCTTTCTCATATGCCTTGAACAAGAAATAGGAAATAACAAGAGAGAGAGAGTGATAGATCACACAGATAAAAAAAGACGAGGGTTCTCTGGAGGATGAGGTTTTTATTCAATTTATTTTCAAAATAAACAAAAAATAATACAACATTTTTTTTTCATCTCTCTTCCTTGCTTTCTCTCTGTGGAGTCTTGGAGATGGTGATGAAGATGAGACTTTTGTCTTGTTTATTTGGCCTCTAAAACTTTTGACTGGGGTTGTAGGTTGTACGTTAACTAAAAATAAAATGGAGGGGGCTTTCTCCCATTTTATGTATGACACAACAGACAATGTGTTCATACAGAAAGAGAAACTGGGGAGGAGGGGGGTTTGGTGTAGTAAATTTGGGACGTCTATAAAGTGAATTGGAAAAGAGAAAGAAGAAAGGGAAAGAGAGAGAACGGTGTGTTTGAATGGCATTCCAATTGAGTGAAAGGATGACAGATTGACAGGCTCATAATGAATGCGACAAAACTGAGTCAGTCAGGCCTTTTTCCTCCTGTCTCAAAAACCTGTTACACTTTCTTTTCCTCCTCCCCCCTCTTCCCTCCCCACTTATTTACACGTTACAAGTCTAACCATCTTGTTAATGACTTGTTCAAATTATTTCAAATTTTCTTGTCTTTTTATTGTCTTAAGTTAAATAAAAGACGAAATGACGAATTTTTTTTCTCTTTCTATGTCAATTGACTTTGTGGGATAAATTTTAGTTGGAAATTTGACTTGTCCTGTCTTGTTAGAAAAAGGACCATTAAATAATTATTAGAGTTTGTTTTGTTGAGATCTCATGGATTTTTTTTCGCTTGAAATCATTCAAGGAACTTTATAGAATTTAAAGACTTGGAAAAATTTTCTCTCTCTCTCTCTCTTGAAATACAAAGGATTTAAGTCTGTCAAAATTTTTTTTCTTGAGAGTGAAGCCAAAGAGAAAAGAGGAAGAGGAGGGGGGGGGGTACTTGGACGTTCATTTGAGTACAAAAAATAAACTAGACTAAAGTTTAGTGAAAGCGTATGGTTTCCATGTTGAATATTTTGAGAGAAAATAAATGAGTGAAAAACTACATGTATAACTTAAACATGCAAATGACTTGGTACTTAATGTTTTGCATGCTAAATTTCTCTCTCTCGTTAGACTAGACCAACAAACTCATAGGACCCTTCAAGTCTTCCACATGAGTTGGGGCTAAAATACTAAAGGGGTTTTTAGTTTAAATTTTGTACTAAGATGGTCGTTATACTTTCTCTCACTTTTTCACTTGGCCCCCCTCCTTTCTCTCTCTCTCTCATGATGTCGTTCATCTGTTGGAAATTTGAAGGAGAATATTTTTTGGAGAAGATGAAGAAAAGAGCATAGATTAGTACAAGATGGATTAAACTTGAAAAATGTGAGGCTAATGGCTACACAGCCCTGCTAGCTAGCCGCAGCACAAATAATTAATTGAGCTTACTTCCCCTTTTTTCTTTGACTACTTCACTTGACCCGGGCATTTTTTCCCCCTTCTTTTTTTCTCGTTCTCTCACTTTCTTCCGGTCCTTGACGACTTGTCGTCATCCAATCCGACGTTTAGAAAAAAAATTTTTTTTGTAAAGAAAGTCTACAAATTTGTGGACATTGTGTACAATTACCTACGTCCAAATGAAATGTGCATACAAGAAAGGGGGAGAGAAAGTAGTGGGTAGTTTTATTTTTGGATAAAAAATTGACAACAAAAAAAATGTATACACAAGTGGGTAAGTGTACAGTGGTATGGTGTTTGCCGTTGTGGAGAGAAAGTGCAAGGTAAAGTGAGGGCAAATGGAGAGTCAAAAGAGAGAATGTTGACGCAGTTCAAGTGCGGCTATATTGATTAACGCGATTCTCTACCTCATTAATTATTATATACGGCAGTTAGTTTTTGCTTGGGCAACCCAAAACCCTTTCTTTTCTCTCTCTCTCTCTCCTGCCCCACGTCAACTCCCAAACTTTCCATTATACAAAGTCATGCATTGTATACAACACACACACACACACAAAACTGGCGAGTTTCCTTTTGTGATGAAAGGAAACTCTTTGAAATAATATTTTTTTTACCCTCCCTTTCTCCACTTTCACGTCCAACTTAAGTTTAGTTAAGAGACAATGTTCAATGTTTTTATTGTGAGAATATTCATAAACAATTTTTTTTTTGGAGAAAGTCAAAATTGACATTCACAGATTTGATTCTGTCTCATCCAAGTAAAGAGAGTAGAGAGAAATTAAAAAAATAGAGGAAGGGAGGGCTTAATAGAGTAATTTAGATGAAGCCCTCAGATTTTAGATTCAAGACGAAGGATGGTCTGTACGTGGAAGGGGTTTCAGTTGGCAATTAGATGAAAGTAGTTTTTTTTTCAAGAGAAAAGTCTCTTTACAAAATTAAGGTATGGAAAAAGAAAGGCCTATTTTTTATTTGAATTACGTATCCTCGTACTTTCTCTCTCTACTCTTTTGGGTAACAAAAGAGAAAGGAGTAAGAAAAGGGAGGGAATGAGCGTGGGGCTATATTATGTGAAGAAAAGACTTTTTTTAGACAGTGGCACACTCGTACTCACACTGGCCACGTACATCTAAAAGTACAATAGTCCTCCTCCTCCTCATCATCATCAGGTAAAAAAGAGGGAATGGAGTGGAAAAGTCAGCCACAGCAAATTACCTTACCTTTGCTGTGTGGCTTCTCAAGCATCCTTTCTCTTTTGGGCTAAGAGTCTTGGAGTAGTCAAGAACTTGGTCTTGGACTAAAAGAAAAAGAGGAAAAGAAAACCCACAGTTTGTGCAAAAACATCATGTGAGATCCATCCTTCTTTTCTCTCCACAAAAACCCTCCCCCCCCACTTTTTAGTATCTATTCTCTCTCTCTCTCTCTCAAGTTGAGGCAAGTCTCGAGTCAAAAAAGAGACTTTCTCTCTTGCTTTTCTGCCTAATTTACGGTATTGGATTCTCTAGACTTTCTCTCTCTCGTAACTTTTCTCTGGGTTCCAAAACCGCCACATGCACATCTTTCATTCTATTCAGCTTTCTCTCTCTTTGGGTCTAGTCCTAGTTTAAGAGGAGGACTTTGGTCTGTGGGAATGGGAGGAAGAGAAAGTCGAGTCTCTCTATGCATTAACTCACACCTTGAGGTTTTCTCCTTGTTTTTCTTGTCTTTGTTTGAGAGAAAACTCTTTTCTTTTCTCTTTTAGATGTCTATGCAAATCAGCATGATATTCTTTTTTTGTCTCTAAAGAAGGGATTCTCTATTTTATTTTGCAATGTTGATGCCAATGTCCATGACTTTCTTTTTCCTTTCTAGGAGTAGACTTTATTTTTTTGCCTTTGGCTTTAGTCCTCTTATGCATATATTCTACTTATGGAGCTCCCCCATTTCTCTCTCTCTCTTTCTCCAATCTCACTAATACCCACTGAATTTACTGACTCTCTACCAGTTTGTCATGACTTTCTCTTTTGTTTTATTGGCTCCCTTTTGTTTTCTAGGCCTTTCTCTTTAGACTCAAAATAGGGTCACAAGTTTCTTTTTTTGGGAGTGTAAATAATTTGTATTTATTTTATTTTAGCCTAGTTTTTTTTCTATTCTTTTCAAGTGTCAGTCTTACAGTTGACTTTCATTTGTTTTACACAAACTCCAAATTCTCTACTTTCCAACACCATCATCCCTCGGTTTTTTTTAAATCGCTGGGGAAAAATGTTTGGACGAAAATGGAAAGGAATTGAGGGGCCATTGACGTAATGTAGAGAAAGTCAAGAAAGTGGAGAAAATAATTCAGAATTTACAATTCCTTTTTTTCTTAGCCTTCAAGGCAGACGTCGATTTAAGTCAGGTGAAAAGTTTTTCTTCTCCTTTTTTGAAGAGAGAAAGCTCAACTCTATTATTGCCTAGAAGCTTTCTTCTTTTATGTATATACACAGAGTTTTTTTATCCATTGATGCTTAACTTTCTTTCTTGCCCTGGACAGTCTCTCAAGTCAAAATAAATGAAGTGAGTCAAGCTTCTGACAAATTTTGTTTTGATTGACCTCAAGTGAACCCATGGAGAAAACTGTGCAATGGGCAATGGAGAAAGTTGTGGCTCAAGATTAATTTTAGTTGACGTTCAAAGTTCTTTTCTTTTGTAATAAATATTATAAAATATATTCCAGTAGGGAGAAAGTCAACCATTGATAAATTTTTGACAATACTTTCTCTCTCGTCTAACCTAGGTCACATCATTGATTGTGTGTCAATTTTGAAAGGGAAAATAAAAAGGGAGGATTTTTTTTTGAATAAAATCTCAGAGAATCCAGATGGATAAAAAACATGAAAGAAAAATGCGTATGATAAAAAAGGGGGAAAAATTCTCAGTTGTTTTCTCCAAAAAGAATGGCAAGGATTGTTTTAATGACTTGATCTCTCTGTGGGATGATGCTGGTGGATGTAACATACATTTGAAAAAGTATAGAGCAATCAGCGGGAATCTTGAACTCTGCGGCTGGATTTGACTGTAGAAGAAGAGAAAGTTGTATTCTCTTATGAAATGTAGAGGATGAGGATGAGTGAATATAGAGTAGCGATGAGTATAATTTGCGTAGCCGTAGAGTCGTTGGGGAATTTGGCATGGGGAAAGGAGTGGAGAGAGAGAATGGAATGAGATAGAGTTTTTTTTGGCCGTTAGTTTTTGGGATATTCCTTTCTCCTCCTTCTAGGACGTGTGTGAACACTTTTGGGCTCTCTTTTTCCTCGCAAGGATTTCCAGACTCTACACTGTATTTTCACTCTTCTGTGGGTGGGCGGGCGTATGACTAGAGAGAGAGAGAGAGACGGACCACGGACAGAGAGCAAGACGACGATCGATTCACTTTCTCTCCGTTTGTTCAACTTGCGAATTTTAGCCTAGCCAAAAGCCCATCCAAGTCATGTGCTTTGGCAACGATGCTGTGAGACTTACATCCTTAGAATGTAGAGCGTACAACATGAATTGCATGCAGAGGACTCAAACGGAGAGTATAGGAGAGAGGAGAGAGAGAGATGGATACAGTGCTTCCCTATTGATTTTTCAATGGGGGTTACTTTCTCCATGAACACTTGAATGAAATACATGAAAACTCTCCTCCTCCCGTACTACTACATCAACTACTTTCTCTCTCTACTACTGTGGCCACACACAGAGTAAAAAATCGTTTGGCCACGACTTTTAATGTATCTTCCTCTTCTTTCTTTCTCTACATGTAAAGCATTGTTGTTGAAAGATGCTCCCATTTCACTTTCTCTCTCTTGTGCTATATTCAGCCCACGGAGAAAGTGATCTTTATTTTTGGCTCCTTTTGATATACTGACTGTCCCCCTCTCTCTCTCTCTTCTCTGTTTTTTTTCTCAAGAAATTTACATGAAAAAGTGAAGGGTTCTTTGCATCTTTTAGTGACAAGTCAGAGACAGAGGGAGAAAGTGGGAGTGTGGGGGATTTGCATTAGTATTTTTATCACTTTCTCTCTGCATTGCATAGCATTGCATGACTTTGAAAATGGGACATGTCGCCAACAGTCAACAAGAGAGCCAATGCGAAAAAAGGGGGACAGAAATATTTTTCCAAAAATAAAAGATAATTTTCTACTATAATTTCAACGGGTGTTCTGGACCATGGAGAAAAAGGAGACATGGTGAAAGTGTTGCATTTGAAACGTTAACATGATCCTCTACATGATTTATACTGGCACAACCCGTCAATGGATGACACTGACAAGTTTTGGCTGTGCACTGTGCACGGACTGAGGCTTTTCACTTGACATTCCTTTTGAACAATACAAAATAAAAATGTAGAGAGAAAGTACAGATCCCATCTCATCTCCCTGTCACAAATGTAATGGATTGGGACAGCCTTCAAAAATACAAGAGAGAGAGAGAGAGAAAGAGAAGAGACGAAAATTTCCTTGATTTTGCTTTCTCCTCTCAACGAGTAAATTGAATGTGAATGGTCCTTGGTGATGATCTCTTCTCCAAAAGAGTTGACTGGGCGGGTTTATTTTTTTTGGTGGATTCTCTTTTTCAAAAGAAGATTGGGGATGAAGGAGGTGGGGTCTTTGTGTGTGTGTGTTTGTGTGTTGAAAGAGAAAGTTACATTTACATAACCATCACATTACATTTCCTTATTGTCTTGTGGAGGACAAACAGATGAAGAGTGACAAACTTGTGTCCTTTTTTTCTTCCTTTTTTTCCTTTCATGTGTAAAATTCAAAGTAGAGGGGGGGATACAACTTCAAGACTGTCATCCAGTTAGGAAATTGCAGTCTCTGTGTTTGAAACTACTTTCTCTCTCTCTACTCTCGCCTCATGTAACAACTAGTCAATTGTCAATAGTATTTGAAATTGAATTGCAATGAAATTTTCACTTGTATTGTCCACACGTAATAGGCTCTTTTCTTTATCTCTCAGTTTGTCTTGTTGATCTAGACAGATCAGAGAAAGTAAAGGTACAGAAAATGGGTTTACCCACTTGACTGCACTCCCTCCCACTCCCTCCCTTTCTCTTTTTGTGTCTTTTACTTTCTTTTGTCAATTTTGGATCAAAATTGAGAAAACAAGGAATTTTGGTTCGAGGTTGAACAATTAAAAATCATAGGTGAGAATGAAAGTCCATACAAAATGGAGGGTAAAATAGTGAAGGCCACAGAAATGGACGTGCTTTTCTTCATTTAAAATTGCAAAATGGAGAAGGAAAGGGGGATATGTAATTTGAAGAGAAAATAGTCAAGAATTTACAAAATATCTAGAAATGAGGGAAAAGGAGAGAGAGAGTGAGAGTTTTCATTAGATGTGTAGAAATTGGAAAGGTTTGAGTGAAAGGAAAAGTCTAGGAAAGCTTTCCCTTTGAACAAGAAATACAATGGGGATAAATAGAACTCCAAAATGTGACGGAGGCATGTACTCAAACTCTACAGTTTTTGATGTTGGTGAAAGCCAGAGAGAAAGAGAGAGAGTGAGCGGTTGTTTGGTTTTGATTCATCATCATTTTCTCATGTTTCAATGACGTCGGGGGCAGTTGAGTTGTTGCCCTATGCCCTATAGAATCCTCTCCTCGTGATTATTTTATAGGGAGACTTTTTTTTGGGATGGCAAGTTGATGACCAAGTCCCTCCATGCATGGCTTCCTCTCTATCAAAACTAAGGCCTTAGTTTTGGTGCATAGATCTGGAGAATTCGATCCAGTCATTTAATCACGCTTTTACGACTCCCCCTCTCCTCCTTTCCTACAAGCCAATTACAATCGTCTAATTTAACCTGTTCCTCATGGTTCAGTTGCCTTGACTTTCTCTACATTTGACTTGCTTTGCCCCCCTCACCACTCTCTATTTTCCCCTCCTATTCTTGTCTAGTCTGACTTTGACTGTGGGTAATAAAAATGGAATTCTCATTGCAAATTTTGCAAGTTGATGTACGAGGTAGCCCATTTTTTTTGGCCTTGTGGCCATATTTTTGATCAAAGTCTCCCCCTTTTAACATGTCACGCTAGTGGACATGATGGACGGAAGGTTGGAGTTTTTTTAGGAAAAAAAAGTTGACAAATATTTTTCCTCTCCCATCAATTATATTGAGTCTTTGATTGTGTTTTTGTTGACGTCTGTCCAGTCTCTCTCCGGCTTACTCTTGAGGCCATTTCAGTTTTTTGAACACACGCAACACAATGTTTTTCTTTTATATTCAATTTTTACCAAGGATAACTAATTTTTTTTGTACTATGTTTTTTACGTAGAGAAAAAGTTTTTTTTTTGTGTGAAAATGTGGTGGCAAAAATAAAATGGAGAAAGTGAAATTTAGAAAAAAAAGTTTTTGTACATCTCGTCTTTTTTTAGAATGAAAGATAGGGGAATATTTCTTTTAAGAGTTTGAAAAATTTACTCTACGATCCAGCAACATAGTAAGTATGTTGAAGAGAAAGTAAGAGAGAAAAAAAGGGAGAGAGTCACGAGAACGTGGCATGGGAAGCATTTCAATTAGCGAACAAGAGAAATGACTCGAGTCAGACTCTTGATGTACTTTCACTTCACATTCATCCATACTGAATGCTTTCTCCATGTAGAGCATACAGTATTGTAAGCAAGTCCAGACTTGTTGTTCTTTTATCATGGATACAAGAGAGAAAGAGAGAGAAAGAAAAGGGGAAAGATGTGAGACTTGTGTAATTCCTTTTCTATTTTCTTAGTCTGTAGTTTTCCTTCACACAAAAAGAGAGAGAGAGAGGATATATAAAGACCTTCCCTAAGGATTGTCAGTCCGAGTGTGGAGAAAGAGAAAGAGGGGAGAAAAAGTTGTGAATAATTTACGAGTGGACAATACATGCTCATTTACAACACAAGGCTAGCATCCTTTCCCTTTTTTTTCTCTCTCTCTCTCTCTCTCTCGGTTACAAATACGGGACCCCTAGCTTTCCCATTAATTCCCTGGCACGTCTCAACTTTAGATAGATTCTCTAGACACTTTTTGTGTAATTCCATTGACTACCCTCACTCTCTCTGTAGAGACACACAACAGAGTCAAAAAAATGTAAAAGGACTCATTAGGACTTTCTCCAAGGATAAATATAAATCCACATGACAAGGAACAAGAGAAAAAAAAGTGAAAAGTAAAGAGACCTTTACATCCCCATCATGTTTAAAATATGTAAGACCACCATCTATGAATTTTAGGCCTTTACCCGAAAAAGAGAAAGCAACTGTACAGTTTATACTTTGAAGGAAAGAGAAGGCAAGGGAGAAAATAGCGGAAACGTTGAATGTGATTCATCAGCATGACACGCTTTCTCATTTTCTCCTTGCCTAGTAAAAAAAAAGAAAAGAATTGTTACCTTTTTGAAGCTTTCTCTCTCTCTCTCAAAGAGTAAAAGTAGAAGGGATTAAAGAGACGGCTTGTGCTTTCCCTCTATTTCACTTTGCTCATTTTCCCCTTCATGGTCTAATGCAATTTAGGCCGGTGGTGGAGAGAGAAAGAGAGAGGGAAGGAAGGACAGATGGATAAAAGTGCTATGGAATGTGATTCCATGTTGATGTGTTGTAAAGTGTAGGTGTGGAATGACTGCGTGAACTTGTAAGGGAGAAAAAGAGGAAGGAAAAATATACTCATGGTAGAGAGAAACTTGAATAGAAGAGGAAGCCAGAGAAAGTAAAAAAAAGGAGAGAGAGAGAATAGAATAAATTATATAGTTACAGGAAATACGAGGGGCCTAGACTTTCTCTCTAATGTCTTGAATCTTCCATCATTTTCATCATTATGCAAGGATTTCTCTTTCCATTTATATAACTCTCAAAATAAAATAAGAGGGAGAGTGTAATGTGGATCCTCAATATGGACTTCCGCCTTCCAAAGTATGGCCATGGCCAGAAAAGCCTACCTGAAAAAAGGAGAAAGTGGAAGTGGTGAAAGTAAAGAGGAGGTACATACATAGTACTTGGATGGATGTAGTCATTTTATTCTCCTTAAAGAAAAGTTGAAAGGGAATAGCATTCATTTTTCCTCCTCTCTTGCCAAGCAAAGTCACAAAGTGAAGTGAGGCGTTAAAGAGGCATGGGGATGATGAATCCTATAACATTATTATTATTACAAAGTCTAGAATCTGAAAATGTAGAAAGAGAGAAAGAGAGAGAGGGGGGATTCTGGCGGCGGTTGCAAATAAAGAGTAAACTTTTGAAATTCAGAATTATTTTCTCAAACTACTTATACATGTATATACATTTTATATCTCTTTTTTTTGTGCTCTACAAGGATAAAGAAAAAGGGTTATATAGATTATGCGAATTTCTCCTTGGGTGAAAGCTAGTTGTCATTTGTATGCATATAGTACATATTGTATATGATACTTCATGCATAAAAAAGAAAGTCCGTCAGGAGTACAGGAGGAGGACATTGGCTGCTCTCGAAGGAATTGTGTACAGAAAATCCATCAAGGAAAACCTAATGTACTGACTTTCTCTCTCTCTCTTGTGTGTAAGGCTGAAGGTGAAAGCTAGGAAACGGTTGTAATGGACGTCCGCCAGTAGAAGGAAAGTGACTTTCTTGTTAGAAAGTCTTTGGAGACACTTACCAATGCGTAATATTGGACAAAGTAGCCACACTGAGTATCACAACAACAAAAAAAAATTCTCTCTTTTGATATTATACTTTCACTTGTATAGAAAATACAAAAAAAGGAAAGGGTTGCGTGTGCGTAGAGCGTGCCAAAGAATTCTTTCTATTTCTTTTGTCAAGTAGGAGAAAAGTAGAATCAGTCAGAATCAGCCGGATGAGTGTCTAGTTGCATGGAGATCCCTGGATAGTATAGAATAGCCTTTAGCTTCTCAACTCTTTCGAGTGTAAAGTCACTTGAGACGAAAGAGTACAAGGCAAGAAGAGTATCATCATTTCGTTGAAAATTCCCTTAGTCTCTTTTGGGAGTTATGTATGACGACTTTCTCTTTGGGTTTCTTTGTCTCAAGAAAAAAAAGTGGCTAGTGGATGTTGGTGATGTCATCACTTACTTAAGGCATTCCTTTCATTACCATTCTCACACAGTTTGAGTTGCCTCCTCTTTTTTTTGGTCTTTTCTCTCTTATAAAAAAAGTCTCTTGTATTATCGTCTTTCTCTCTCTCTCTTGTATGTACATGTAATTTTATAGAAAGTGCTCTAGATATGTGATGGCTTTTACACTTTACAAGTCCAACGGTGAAGCATTAAGACTGTCTTCTCTTTCTTCAAAGCTTTCTCTCTCTCTCTCTTTTTCTTCACAGTGCATCAGACAAAGGGAAAGTAAGCTTAAGCTTAAGGAATGTCATGTGATGCTCAAAGTAAAAAGAAAAGAGGGGGGGGGGGAGCATGTACATGTAGTGTACAAGTTTTTATTTCTTGGACCATTTCTTATACTCAAGTACCAGTAGAGGTAGAAAAAAAAGGAGGCCAAGAAGCACGCCAAGTGAGGGATGCTTTTCTATATATTTTCTTTTTTGTACTTTCTTTTTCCTTATTTCTCTCTCTCTTGATAGAAAGCATGGCTAGGACGAAAAACTCCTTTTTTCTTTTTCTTCCTTCCTAGTACTCATGATGATGGTGATAGTGCGGTTCTGGTTCTGGCGGCCGTGGCGGGAGCATAAAAGAGGACACATATATATGTATATATATATAACAACATAGGCGAAGACAAGATGCATGACTGGGCTTCAACGGCTTTCCTTTCCTCCTTTTTCTTTCTCAATGTGTGGCCCAAGTACAGGCGGCTCCCAAACTCGAGTGAGTGGGGAGTTTTATGTACAAATAGAGAAATTGTAAAATGGCTATACAGATACTCTCTCTTGCTTTCTCTCTTCTATAGCTCTCCATGTGTTGTACAGTTTGCGAGGAGACGAGTTTGCGAAAAATTCCCTCTTTTTTTTGCTATGAAAATGGGGGAAATAGAGAGATAGAGGATTCTCCATGTGGAGAGAGCTGGAATGAGAACACATGTGACGTCACGATTAAGGGATGACGTCAGAGAAAACATAAATTTCTTCCTCTTGGCACCACTTTCTCTATCCAGTTCTATATTCTTGGTGCTTTCTCCAGCCCTTACTATATTTTGCCAGCATGCTCTTCTCTTTCACATGCTGTTGCTGCCTGTTGTTCCCTCGTCACCATTTCATTTCCTTTTGCAGTACCACACACACACACACAAGTCGCAGGAGGTCATATGTATGGATATGGTTTTTTTAGGAAAAAAAATTCTCTTTTTTTACTATTGGGTTATACAGCTTGCCTCAAAAATACATCTCGCACGCCACACACATGCCAGACGATCATTCAAAGTGAAAAATCTTTGGGAGTTTAGAGAGAGAGAGAAAGTACAAGTTGAAGACATGGACCAATTGAAAGTGTGTTGTTGATGATATTTGTTTTTTTTCTCTGGTGCGGACTCACCACGAAACACAAGTTTACCTCTTTTTTTATTTTGTTTCTTCACGCATCTTCCTCGTCTCTGCTTTTTTCCTTTTCCGGTACGAGTTGTACTCACAGAGATACATGTTGAGACCATTATGGGCTACAATGATTCACTCTGAATATGGGAGCAATGGGCTGGAGAAAATCTGGAGGAAAGCTTTGCTATTGTAAATTCATTGTTGGGGCTTGTGTACATGGAGAGAGAGAGAGAGAGAGAGAGAGAGAAAGCTTTCTTTTTCGTCTCTGTGGAAACTACTCAGCATAGTGTAATAATAAGTGTGAATGTACCAAGAGTAAGTGTGTGGTATTCCCTCGTGGCCATCCAACCTTTAGACTTGCCTGCGTTGGAATTTATCACAGTTTTATCATTGTCCAAGAAACTTTTCTCTTGGTTCTTTCTCCCTCTTTCTCTTTTTACATAGATGAAATACATAGACTGATTCACGTCTTTTTTTATACTTTGCCTTTTCCATTTCTCCCTCTTGAAAATAAAGAGAGAGAGAGAAAGAGAGACAAGTGAAGTCATCTCACACACCACAATCTCGCATCTTGCTGTCTCTCCATGAGTTGAGTGACTGGTCCCAAGGAGCTGGGATCGTAATGCATTTATCTATAACCTTGCGTACAAATCGACTACACATGTTTTCTTATACTTTCTTCATTCTCCAATTTCCATTCTCTTTTTTTCCATTTTCTATATTGTACAGACTACACAACTCTCCAAAATGGAAGGAGGTTGGTGTGTACAAGTTTTTTTTTCATTTCCATTTTCTCTCTCCCTCTATATTTAATACTCGAGTGCATTAGAATAATATAAAGGTACATGGGACATACATAATACAAGAAGATTCAAGAGAGAGGAATTTTATTTGGGTGAAAGTACAGGTCTATAGTCGTTAGAAGGGACACGTGTGTTGGAAGCATATTGGAAAATTTTAGGAATGTAAAAAAACTAGGTCTTTATGTACATACACTGTTTTTAAGTGCTGGGGAAAAAAGAGAGAGAGAATATGGGAAACGAAAGGTGGATAAATTTTTAGGAAATCTGTTTTTATTGTTCCATATATAGACACACTCTCACTCTCTTTCCTTTTTTGAATGAGGAAAGTGTGAAGGAGGGGTTTTTTCTTTCTCTTTCTCTCTTTTGTGTGTGTCACATTTCAAAAAAAAGTGTACAGTTTTTTTATGTGGAACAGAGGGGTTGAAAAGAAGCAATGTCACCCACTATATTTTATCCAAAAAGGGATGCTAAGCTGACACGGACATTTGTAGGTGGAGGTAGAGAGAGAGTGTGTGTAGTTTAGAGTATTCTTTATGGATCGCATGCCTTTTGTCTTTTCTTTTTCCTTTCTCCAACTCTCCTTCTTCTATTGTTTTCTCTCGCCCTTCTAAGTTCATTCTCTCTCTCTCTTTTTTCTCTTGGCTTCGTCTCCATCTCCATCTAACTCTAACACTTTGTAAAATTTCATGGAGAAAGTACAAGGAAAAAATTGGGGATGAACACGCAGCAGAGAAAAAAACTTGCCTTTGAAGAGAAAGTCTTTGAGAAAAGATATTGAGAAGGTGAGGATTGTAGTCACCGCTAATGGAAAAAGAGAAAGGGATGATTGGCCACATGGAAAATTGTTGTCCATTTCAATTCACAATTGTTACCTTCTTTCCCCACTTGTGGTTAATTGGTTCAGAGAAAGTGGTGAAATTGTTTCTTTTATTTAAATTTCTACCTGTACAAATATTTACAGGACTAATTGTTTGGCAATTAAATTTAGAAAATAATTGGGGAAATAAAAGTCAAATATCAAGAGAAAGTTTATAAAAAGTATTTTTAAAAGTAAAAAAAGTATTTATTTTGGTGAAAGTGAAAGGAAATTGTACTTATTGATTTGATCATGCAATTCTGTTTTTATATGGGAAAAGATACAAAGACAGCTTTTTTTCTATGTCTTAGTGTGCACTCTGAGATTAAAATGCCATGGTGCATATTCACACGAAAGAGAGAAAAGGTTTAGAGGTAATCCGGAAAATTTAAAGGATTTCAATTCCCCATGGGAAAGCTCAAGAAAACTTACTGATTTCTCTGGAGAGAGTGAGAGAGGGGAAAGAGAGTCATCTTAGAGAGGAGAAAAGATTAAGGGAGAATTCAGGGAAACAAACATTTCTCCTTTCTCTCCATTTTCTTTTCTCTTACTCAACGAATGGCTACTCTTAGGTTTACAACTCAGAGAAAGTTATTTGTGTTGGTCCAAAAAATGGAGGGACAGAACTTTTCTCTCTTTTTTTCAGAGACTTCAAGTGCAAGTGAGATACAATTCTTTAGTCCATGAAAATACATTACAACTTTCTCTTTTTTTTGTCAACACTTTCCTTTTATAGAAAAAAGGTGAAATAAAAGTTTTTTTTAATTCAACAAATTTTTATTTTAGTCAAAAAAGGAAAGGGGAAATTTTTGGAAAAGATTTTTGAAAATTGCCAAGTTTAGCCTCTTCTCCTTTTCTCCTCAGTATTGTCACATTTATTTTTCTAAGGGACATAAAAAATGATTTAAAATTTGTGTCTCTACCTTTCGCTTTCTTTATTCTCTCTCTCTCTCTCTCTCTCTCTTTGTGTGGCGTTAGGAGAAAGCTGAAGCTCGGTAAATTTTTCTAGGGAGAGAGAGACAGTCGAGCATTTTTTTTGTTCGTTTGGTTTATTTCATATTTTACGAGTGTTGGTTGACTCATAAAATATGAGCATGTTTCCTTGTCATCGTCTTGTTGAGTTTTACTTTAGAAGAAAAGAAAAAGGAAAAATTCTAATTTAATTTTCGCCAATGTAGAAATGTTTTTTTTTTTGAAAAAATACACACACACAACATTTCCTGCTTCCAACACTTTCTTTATTGTGGAGGAATTGGTTAAAATATTTCTTTTTTTTAAGAGTAAAAAAAGTAAGACTATACTTCTCGTTGTAGTGAAATGAATGGAAGTTTATATGAAGGTAGACGTAAATGTTCCACAATGCCAAAATGGTGATAAAAGTGTGTGTTAGGGTTTGCAAAAAAAAGGAATTAGAATTTTCATTTATTTCTTCATATAACAACCACCACTCCAATTCTTTAGTTCCTCTTGATCCAATTTCAAAAATATTTCTTTTTTACTAGAGCCAACTTTTTTTTTGAGAGAGAGAGAGAATTCACACACACTTTCTCAATTTTTTTTCGAGGGGTTTGCTCCATAATAAAAATGCTACTCCAACTTTTTTTCACAGGAGACTTTCTCTATGGAATGAAAAGACGGTTGAATGTGAATGTGCAGATTTTTTTTTGCCTAAAAAGAAAGTACGTGCAAGGTACAGAGGGCGGATGGGGGTGTATGCCATTTTTTTGCATCGACTTATTGAACATGCTTTCTCCCTTTGAAAAAAAGAACAAGTTTCTCAAAAGAGACAGAGAGAGGATGGCAACACAGAAGAGGAGAAAACAGCTCAATACGTATTTAATGAGTAAGGGGGATAATGTGAAAGCCAAAGAAGGAGAGAAAGGAGAAGGCACGTCAATATTTTTAAATTGGGCTCCGTCTGCTAAGTGTCTTGAGTCTCTGAGAGTATACTACACTCTTTGTGTGTGTGTGTGTAGACATTGAGAAAAAACGGGAGGAGAGGAGCGGAAGAAGGAAACGTAAAGTGCGTGCTTTTCTTCCACCGATTGACTCTGACTTCAACCAACTTACAAGTACAAGCACAAAACCAAGCTGGTTTAAGCTAGTACCATGAACCTACTTCATTTCCATATACAAAAACCTCCACTATTTTTTTTGGAAAACCTTTCTCTTCCAAATTATTTTTTTTTCCTTTGAAAAAATAAAGTGGGAGACCTCCCTCTCCTCTCATGCTTCTTTTAGTAATTAGCTGACATATTTTTCAACATGTGCTTCCCAAATGTTTTTTTTCCCTTTACTAAAAAAAAGACGACTCATTTACAATGTGTACAGAATAAAAGAGAGAAAGTAGGGGAGTATATATTTTACAAATCTCAAGGAGAGAGAAAATTTTGGAGAGAATTTTAGTTGATAGTCAAAGTCAGTACAAAAGCTTTTGACACAAGTGTGGAGAATGACTATGGGATATATTTTGTATGGGAGACAGAGAACGAGGAGAAAGTAGGGAGAGAGAAAGTGGTTTGGTAAACTGTAACGAGAAATGAACGCATTCATAGTGAAAGCCTCGATAGCGGGATGGTAAGTGAGATAAATCGGGTGATCGCGAAAATGTTCTCTCTCTCTCAGCCTCACTGTGGAATATTTCAAGTCAATTGTAAAGCATGGCGTCTTGATGTTTTCTGTCTCTCTCGTCCTCATACTCACGATTCCTATAGAGAGAGATGGGAATGAGTGTTGGAGTGAGGGATGAGAC
Organism: Arrhopalites spinosus; assembly: GCA_034700945.1. NCBI lineage: Eukaryota > Metazoa > Arthropoda > Collembola > Symphypleona > Arrhopalitidae > Arrhopalites > Arrhopalites spinosus. The sequence goes on from JAQIVZ010000002.1 coordinate 25,961, forward strand.
TGATATTTTTGGATAAAGAGAAAGGCGGCTACATTGAACTTTGAATGCGTTACAACAACACCAACTCTCTCTCTTTTCTCCAGTGTGCCGCCATTTCCCAATACTCTCACTGCCGCAACATAAAGATGTTAACCATATTAAATTTATTATCTATGGAAAGAGAAAATTTTTCCTTGTATTTGCATTTTCTCTTGCTTTCTCTCTCTCTCTCTCTATGCCTTTCCAGGCTTTTCGCTTTCTTGGCTTTGGTGTTGTCTTTGACTGAATAAAAGCCCAAGTTAAATCCAAAGCCGAAAGGAAGAAAACGGATTCTCAAAAGAGGAAAGGGAAAGTCGGTGAGGACGTTCTGTTCTGTGCGAGAGTGAAGAGAAAGCAAGGGAAGGAGGAGAGAAAGAGAAGAAAAGAGCCGAGACAAAAGGATTGAAACAAGAAGGGATGCAAATGCTCCTAGTCTCGTTATAAGGAGAAAGAGGTTCTTACTTTCCGCTCATATCCTTTATGACGGCAGCTTTCTCTTTCTCTGCTTCATGCACAAAATGAAGCAGACGCCGTTTTCTCTTCTCTCTCTCTCTCTCAACATGTAAATCCAATCCATATTGGAATGTCTCTATTATGCCTACAACCCTCCTCCTCCTCCGCCTTTACTAAAAGCTTAACAAGTGCCACGCTCTGTTTCATGTTTCAACTTTCTACCATCTTCCTCCTCTCTCTCTCTCTTTGGTCTCTAGACCATAAAAAAGTGAAAGCAAAAGATAGGGGGATTTCTGACATCCTCTGTTGATGCAACGGCCCAGGAAGGAGAGAGAGAGAGAGAGAGCGGCGACGAAGAAAATCTTGTAATAATATCTTTTTGCATGCATTCTAAGTGGCTCCAGTATAAACACAGGCAAAGTTTTGAGTAAGAGTTCCCCTCCCCCTCCTTTCTACTACAGTAAAAATAGACAAGCTATAGAAAGAAATTTCATTATTTCAACGAAAGGGATTTAACAGTTTTTGAGGGTTTTTTCTTTCTCTTTCTCTCTCTCTCTCTCTCTCTCGTTTGTTTTCTATTTGTGAATTTCTGACTTTTCACACAACACAAGCCGTCTGTCTTGTGTACTCGATGCGTTTGGCGTTTGTATTTGGAGAAAAACAAGGAGGAAAGAGAGAAAACCATCGTTTCCTCTTTCCCCCCTCTTTTCACCGCCCCCTCCTCTGTATGAAGGGGTTAGCGGAGAATAGAGACAGTAGAAGGACGATAAAAGATTTCCTTGTGGAATCGAGAATAATTGGTTTCTTTCCTGACGCGTAACGAAATGGCTCCTTTCTCTCCTTTCATTCTTTCCTGTTTCTGTCTCCATTTTTTCTCCCCCTCCTTCTTTCTCTCTCTCTCTCTGTGTATTGTAATGGGAATGGTTTTTGGATTTGGGATGACATCATAGAGAAAGTCAAGTACAAGACAAGGGACAGAGAGAAAGAAAGTTTATAAGGAGGTCATTGAAAGAAAAAATCAAGCATAAAGCCCATTCCATTAATTCTAGAGAAAAAAAGGGAGGGATGTAGCTTACAGCTTACCTTTGGAGTGTGGGGAAGGGGGGTTGAAAATGGGGAATAAACATATGAGAAAACTCCCATTACATTTGTGTTCAATGTTTAAAAAAAATGTTTAGGCTCTTTCATGGATAAATTTTTAGAGGGGGAGTTGAGAGAGAAAGACAGAAGAAAGCACAATGTCGACAAATGTTATCATAAAAAGGTTACAATTGCCATGAAAAGACTTTCTTTATATGGAGAAAGGAGGGAGGAGATGCTGCTGAGACTCTTCCTTCGTCTCGCTCTCATTCTCTCTGTCGCCATTTAGAATACAAGATTCTCTTCTAGAGTGCAAGTCTTAATGTGCTCATCCCGACACAATCTAAGACTCCATCGAAATAAATATGCAGACAAATAGCCGCCATCCTTTTCTTTAAGGAAGAGAGAGAAGGAAAAAATTTTTGGTGGAGGACCATTCCCATGTATTTTATTGTACTGTGCTCAAGTCTCTAGACTGAATGAAGCTGAGAATGAAAAAAGGATGGGAGGAGGAGGAAAGAAAGCTGGAGTTTTGGAGAAAGTAGAAAATAGAGAGAAAAAAAGACTTGACACGGGAGGACTTTGGACTTAACTTTTTTTTGTTCTTTCTCTGTGGATGTGCGTCTTGATCTTTTTCTGTCTTTGTGAAAAAACAAAAAAAAAGTGTGTCGGCTAGTTGTTGAAGGAGCAGGATTGAGAATGGAAAAAAAAGAAAAAAAGAGTGACAGTTGTGAAAATACAAGAAAATTTACACGGACAGATTCATTGTAATGAGAAGAGAGACAGAGAGAAAGAGAGAGAAAAAAAAGAAAGTGAACAGAGAGTTTCACTTTCTCTTTTTCTTCTTGTCTTTTGGTCTAAATGAAAATGGAGTCCATAAAATTTTATTACTTTTTTTTTAACACATTAAATTGGACTGGGAATAGAAGTATCTAATTTTGTTTATATTTAAATTTAAAATTGTTGAGATTTTTTACAATTAAATTTAAATATTATAAAAAGGTGTAAAAGGAATGAAATATTTTTCAAAAAAGTGAGAGTTGGCCATCTGTGACAAAAATGGATGGTTTGGACAGGATGAGAGATGAAGAGTCATTGGGAATGATTTGCATTTGTCAAGGAGTTTGTTCAAATTAGGAATGTATCTAATGATTGGTGAGGAGAGTCTAATTAGACTGAAGAAGGCAAATATCTTTATCTTGCATCCGTCATCTCCCTTGGTTTTGAAAACTGACTCTGAGAAAATGTCATTGGGAGCGTCTTCCTTTTTTTCAAGTGTTTTTGATGACAGGGGAAAATGATAATCTTTTCCCAAAGAATATTTCTAATAGAAAGTGAAAAAGCCCAGGAATAATTCTTGCAATGCTTTCACTCCTCTTCCTATAACTCTTCCTTCCTCCTCCCGTAGACTTTCACTCCAAGTTAAAAAAAGTCATTCATCTTCTGCCTAATGCCTAGCCATGTTGTAGAGATGCGGTTGTTCTATGATAAGATATGGGAGAGTGGGGCTTGGTTAATTTAGAAATTTTAGAGCTTCACAAGAGAGAGAAGGAGGAGATGAGTGGCTTAGTGGCTAATTTCCTATAGCACAGACACAGTCTCCACTCTCCAACCATGAGAGAGAGAGAGAGAGAAAGTACATAGAATTTAATAGGAAGAAAAGGGAGATGGAAAAGATGTGCACATGGATGAAAGGAGAGAGAGAGAGGCTCAAGATTATTATGGTTCTCGTCACTTAACTAGTGACGAGACAGAGAGAGAGAGAGAGGAGGGGAAAAGAGAAAGAGAAATAAGTGCTTAAGCAGACCATCTGCATCCCTTTTTTTCTCCTTTCTCTCTCATCTTTTCTTAAGTGAAAGTAAAATACTATGCACAGTGTCTCTTTAGCATTGTACACTTTTCTCTGTATCTTTCTAATTTCTAATGAAAACCTTTTCTTCTTCTTTCTCTTCTATTCATCCACATGTTTACTTTTGAGGCTCCTACTGGTCCCTTCCCCCTTTATTGACGTCCTTTCTCTTCCTCTTGTTGCCATACATAAATATTGCTTTCTCTTTTCTCTTTCATCACATGTCCCATCCAGACAGTCAAGTCCCCTATGAAACGTTTTTCTTAATACAAAAAAGTCTTTCTTTCTTTCTCTCTCTCTGTACAAAAGAGAGAATTGTAGAAAATGGCAAGTGGAGAAAACACATTGGGACGGCAGCTGTAGCAAAAAGAAATTGTGACAATGTTGGATTGTACAGAGTTTATTTTTTACTATTGAAAACAGTGGGGGAAAGTATGTACCACCTTCATGAGACTTTTCATTTTGAATATTAAAGGTTTTTTCTTGGTCTTTCTTGAGGAGGAGAGAGCATGAGAGAAAGTGTAAATGTTTCTCATTTCACATCCATTTTATTGTCCTTAGTGATTAGTCTAATGCTTCGTCTAATTTATGTCAACAAGCTTCTTTTTTGGATGGTGCGCCATATGCCTCCATTTGACTCTCTACAGTTTAAGTCCAAGACCCTCAGTAAAATTTTGAGTCTTTCTCCATGTCCCTGAGTACACAGAATGAGGATGGGGGGAGGGGGAGCATCTGCAATGGAAATGGTGGGGCATGGATGGTTGGTGATGGTTGGTGATGGTAGTTTTTTGGCTAGTGGTGTGGGCAATTAGGGATGCAGCGTGTTTATTCAATAGTACAAAATTCTTCTTCTTCTTCCCAGAATTCTTGTCTCTAATTTCTCTTTATTTACTCATATTTCTTGAAATCCTTACAATTTCTTTTATGGAGCCTAGAATTCTTTGTATATTTTTGACTTTTGCACACATTGTTAATTTTTTTTCTTCCAAGACTTTCTCATTAGGAACGGGGAGGGATATGGGCTAGAAATGTGAGGAATATTTTAAGAAGAATATTTAAACTAGTCGAAAATATTTTAAAGAGAAACTCCCAAGTGTCTTGGAGAGAGGCTGATTCTCGTGAAGGTATGGTTGATTCTGCGTGTCTGTTCAGTGTAGCATGATATTGAGATAGGAGAGAGAGACTTTGTACTCTGAATGTGTTTGTGGATCGATTCATATTCTGTAAATGCTTGCAAAGTGTCTCTCTCTCTCTCTTCTTTTCTTGTTGTCGTGGGTGGATGTACAGATCTCCAGCTCGTTGAATCTATTGGCGGGGACTAATGGCCTACACTGTTTTTAAGTAGGCGACTTTCTCTTTTGCCAATGCTAATGTTTTTCTCTCTTTTTCTCTCTCTCTCTTCACTAATTCTCTACAATGAGAAGCATTTTACTGGGGAGAGAAGCAGGAGCGTGCAAATAATTGCATTTTGTGCTTTCTAGGTGAATAAACTTGTTTTTTTTTATCTTGTCAAGATGGAACCGGCCTACTGGGGGCGTCCATACGATTGTCTATGTTTTATATTCTTCTCGGTTTTTTAGAATTTTTAGAAAATTCTCACAAAAAATAGTCTTCTTTCTCCTTACTCTGGAGCTACATTACAAATTTTTGTTAGGAGGGAAAATTAAGAAATGGGGGTTTGTACAGGCTCTGTGAAGTGAAAGTAAAATTAAATGGATTTTTTTTTCTGTGTCCTTTGGGGATGTTGGTTTGGCTTGGGTATTATATATTTTTTAGGGTGATTTTGGGGTTGTCATGAAAAATAAATGAATGATCGCTTTTCACCCGAATTAATTTGATAATGCATTGGCTCAATGAGATAAAAAGAGAGACCAAAGGAAAAAAGTAGCCATTGACTTTCTCCGTTGGCTACTTCTTTTCTTTTTCTCTTTATCAGCAAGTTTTGTCAAGGGAGAAATCAATTCTTGTCTAAAGTTTATTCTTTAATTTCTAAAAAAAAAGAAATTTTGTAATTATTTTTGAAAAGTATACTCGAGTCTTGTAAATTTTCATAAAGTTTCTTACAATTTGAAGAATAATAAAAAGAAGAGACGAATTTAAATTATTTTTGAAAGAAAAAGAGAAACGATTTTTTCTTTAAAAAATAGAAATGGGTTAAGGATAAAGATTTTAATTTTGAATGGTAAATGATGAAAATAGAATTGAAATATGTAGACTGTAGAAAGGAGAAAGGAGAATTTTGCATGTGGATGAATAGAGAGAGAGAGAGAGAGAGAGACGTTTGACAGGAACCCTCCTACTCATGGAGCCTCATCCCACTTTTCATGGGATGATTTATGTGAGTGTGACAATGTGAAGCGGGGGATGTGACAACGACAGAGACACAGAAAGAGAAAGAGAGAGAGAAGTCTGATGGAGCTTGTGCTTTACGTGGGTTGATTCATGCTCAGAGCACCCAACATTTTGCGATTTGCATTTTGCACAAAACTCGGAAACGGCATTAATGTGTTTGCATCCCTCTCCCCCTCCCTCCCCATGTTACAGATACACACAGAAAGACTCCCAACCTGTCAATGTCTCTCGATACAGTCAAAAGGAGTACAAGCTGGAGAGAAAGTGTTACAGTTTCCAAATTCATTTTGAATCATTTCCATTTGAATTCTTCATTTCCAAACGCCTCTCTCTCTTCTCTACATTTCTATTTACATTTGTACACACACACACACACAAAGAGGAAGAGGGAACTTTGAAGAGTTGATCATGAATTTTAATTTGATGCTAAATTCAACATTTAAATCCCTCCCTTCTTTAATTTCCTCTTTTAACAAGTTTTCTTTTACTTTCACTTTCACTTTGACAACAAAATAGAACAAAAATCAAAGACTGAATTTTAATATTCTTTTTCACATTTGAAAAAGAAGAACATTTTTTTTGTTATTGTCCAAGTATTGACAATCCTTGGACTTTGGACAAAGAAAGTGCGACCAAAAATAGATTTCTAATTGTATATATCTCTACAGAGAGAGAGATGTGTATACAAAGGGAAAAGTCTTTTTTTGCTTATTATAAATTATAGGGATAAAGTAAAGGTGAAAAAAAGAGCCAGAAAAAAGTTTTATGACTCCCCACAGCTCAGGAATTGAAACGTGTTTCAACTACCAAACGACATGAAGGGAGTTTATAGAGAGAGAGAAAGCTTGTAAACTTGCATCGATCATGTAGGAGGGACGTTTTTTTGTACCTTGTGAAGAAGGTAAAAGTATAGGATGAGGTATATGAAAAAACATTCATCTGTGAGATCTCAGATGAATTTGATAGATGGACGGATGGCTGTGCAATAAATTTTTATGGCTACTTGTCCAAGCGCTGTCATTACCACCATTTACCACCATTACTATTATTGCTCCATATAGACCCCTTTTTCCAAAAAGAAGGGCTCCCATTTTTATATTACTCAGAGAGAGAGAGAGAGAGAATTGGACGGTTATAATATCTGTAATAACACTGGAAATAGCTATAGAGAGTCCCCTAAATTCTTGATGGTTGACTACCACTATCAGCATCACAAGTAAAATTAATACCTTGTCTTCATTTGTTACTCTCTCTCTCTCTCTTGGTCCTTATCTTCTACTCCACAAAATTCCCTGAATTCAGTCAACCCTTGAAAATCTCGTCATTATAATAAATTTTGACATTCAAAGTCATAAAAAAAACTTTCTCCAAAAAATCCTCTGTACGACTTGATTCTCCCTCTCTCTTTCTAGAGGAAAAAAAAGTTGATAAAATAAATGTCATGGGATGTGAATGGAATGTAGAATGAAAAATAATTGGAGAATATAAAATTAAATTGTTTTTTTTTTGTCTTTTACAGATAATTGATGATGAGGTGGGAGGATGATGGGTCATGTTTGGGGTGTTATGGGGACGTGTGTCAGAGTGGAGGGTGTCCATGAATTCAAAAATTGGTCGGCTCGGCCATGCTAATTTGGAGAGGTCCTCTCTTACCTCTCCCTCTCCGAAGTGATGGTCGTCGTCGTCATCCTCCACAGTCAACTCATTCCCTCCTCCTCTCTGTGGCTCTCCTTTGCATCGTTCAAGGTAAAAAAAATACACTTTTCTCATTTTTTTTTATTTTTATACAATTTAAATTAACAATAAAATTAATTATCATTATTTTAATCTAAAAAAAATTGTTTTTACTGTGTCATATGTCAATTTAAATCAAAATTTCATAAAAAATTAGAGTAGCCAGAACAAGTAGAACGTTGATGTACTGAAGTTATCAATTAATTTTTGAAAATAAATCTGTAGGATAGTGACAGACCTTTCGTATTTAAACTTGACTACTGTCAACATCAAAAAAAAGTAAACGAGCTCTGTCATGACTCTCTCTAGAGAAAAAGGTACAATTTTAGTGTCAACCATAGTCAGAGTTGACGTCAAGAAGAGAAAAAAAAGAGTTGAAATTTTGAAATAAAGAGTTATTTTGTATACAAAAAAAAGTTTTTATTTAGAGAGAGAGAGAGTAAAGTTGAAAAAAAAAGTTTTATATTTTGAAAATGGTTTTCCACTCAACAAAATTACCCCTTTCTCTTTAACCCTTTCATCATTTCTATCTCCCCTTTAATCATTCATATGAGATATAGGGTATATAAACAAGTTAAATAATTAAGTCGCTACAGTCCAAACTTCTGTGTCTACCTTTTCTGTCCCTACCTTCATTGCACAAGTGGGGAGGGGGGTAGTGGATTTTTGGGGATTTTTCCATACTTTACATTCTTTACCACTTGCTACTATGGACTAGTGTAGTATAAGAGACTAATGATAAGGGGGAACCCTTTTTTTGGTATAGTAGATAGTATATATGTACATGATAAAATTCACTGTATTATTTATAGGGACTCAAAAGCCCAAGGACTTGCCTTAAGACTTTGTTATATAGAAGAAGAGTATGTATTTTATTGTGAGGCATACGGTTTTGTCCCAGGTTTATACTATCATTATAATAATCCATAGTCTGAATGCCACATGATGAATTTATTTCCATTTCATTATTTTCCACTTTTTCTCTTCTCTCTCTCTCTCTTTCTCTCTTACCATTTGCCTTTTTTTTAGTATAACCCATGTCACATTATAATTTCAATATATCTTCCCTTTTTTCACTTATCCTTCTCAAGAGGCAAAAGGCCATTTTAAAAATTATTTATGGGAATTTATTTCACTTTTTTTTCTTCTTCTAAGACCAGGCACGAATCTTCATGTTTTTTTCTTCTTTTTTTTTGTTAAGTAAGGGCTAAACTTAAAGAGAGTAGAAATTTTTTTATGGATTTAATTGACTGTGTAAAATAAGACACAAAAAAAATTGGGTCTCTTTTTTTTAGGGTTTGAGCTAATATTACAATTATTTTGAGGTCAGTTAAAATAATATTATAAATATTGTGCAAAAAATAGAAACATTTTTTTTATTTTAGTAAAAGGAAATAGAGGTGATGCAGTAAATGGTGTATCTGTTTGTATAGAAGTTTGGCTAACGAGATAAAAAAAGGGAGGTCGTAGAGTATGCATTCTTGTATGGATTATTTTAGGTTCCCGCATAAAATGTTGGTGATGTGAACTGCAAAACTCCTCCTGTCTCTCTCCTCCTGGATGAAGGCCATTTTTTCTCCCTTGTACTTTGACAATCCCCAACTTGGAAAAAAAGAGAAAGTTGGAGAGAGAGAGAGGTAGTTTTACTTGACAAGTCTTTAAAATTAGGCTAACGATTCCCTTGTCTCTAATGGGAGGGATGTGACATGCTGTGTACTGTCTTTACAAAAATATGTATCACTGTATGCAACTGCATGAGCCATTGTCATTGTGTTCCACTTCCTTCCTTCCTTCTTCTTCTTTTTTTGTGTGTCTTTTTCTCTACAGGGAGAGAGAGACTGGCATGCAGAGAAACAATAAAGGCTAATCATTATATTCTCCTCTATATTTATATAGGCCAGTAGAGAAAGCCGACACAAAACAAGAGAAAGGGGGAGATAAGTAGGATTTGGATGATTCTTTGTCTATACAAAATGAAAATAGTTGGAGAGGAAGAGAGAGAGAGAGAGAAAATGCATGGCAAAAAAAACAATGGGGAAATTGGTCACATGGATCAAGGGGACTCTCCCCCTCCTCCTCCCCTTCCATCTATTTTCTCTCGTCTGTGTGTACTGTCTACAGAGAATTGGACTGTGTATGGGATTTTATGGGATTTAGGCGGAAAAAGTGTTTTAGCTATAATATACAGATAGCTGTGTATAAATATTAACTGAGGATGAAGAGAGAGAGAGAGAGAGAGCAAACAATTTGCTCTTCCTTTTATGTACACCCTTAAGACTCTATTTGGTGCTAGTAGCCCAAAAAAAACTTTATTTTTGGTAGGAGATAGAAAAGTAGGGAAGCTGCCACATAAACTTTTCTCTTAGATATAATCCTGTATAATGCTTAGGCTAATGTTAATGTGAGAAGACAATAGGGGACCCATTTCTATACATGTTTTTTTTTCTCTCTCTATTTTTGTGTATAGACACAATTTTGGATTTGGATGCAAACACATGCGAGGAATATTCACTCCATTAATTTGGCAAGAGTTAATTTTTTATAGTCTTTCGCATCAAGTCACAGGGTTCATAGTTTTGTCTCTCTCTCTCTCGGTGTCTGTGCCTGTGTGTGTGGGAATAGACGTTGAATTTTTGTATGAGGTGAATGGTAGAGTTGGGGAAAATAATGATGATGATGATAGTGACGACAACGAGAGGAAAAAAAGGCTCGTCGTCAAGCTAAGGGAGATTCATGAGGCATCATGGACCAAAATCCATGGACCTTGTTCTTTCTCTCTCTCTCTCTCTCTCTGTCTACCACAGACTTGCAAGTTTTTTGTTTTGTCTCAATTTGCATGCGCTCCACACTTGAATCTTCTCTCTAGTTGTCCCAGTTTTTTTTTGAAGGAAGAATTGAAGAGTGTAAAGTAAAGACACGGGTATTATGAATTAGGCGGAGAAAGCCGTTTAAATTTTATGGGGAGTAATCCTTCCAAATGTCCTTTCTCTTTAGTTTTCGTTTTCATAGAAATGTTCTCTGTCTGGACTTTTCTCATCTTGAGATGAAATGAAAAGAGAAAGGGTCAGTGACAGAGAGAGAGAGAGAGAGAAGTGGAATTTTTGGGATGAGAAATTTAATTTAAATTGACAAAGGTAGGAAATGTTAAAATAAAGGAACATATTCTCTCTCCCTTCTTCTTGTAATTTATATAAAAGTATTACATAATAGGAGAGAGAGAGGGAAGGAAGGAAGAGGAAGCTCATTAGTCAGAATAGTTTTAGAAAATGGAGGGAAGGGAGGGGGGGACTACTAGGGAATTTTTCATGTGGAGGGGTAGGGAGAGAAGAGAGGTGAGGATTTAGGACAGAATGGCAAGTGTGAATAATTTAAATGTGCCTCTCTCATTTTCTTTTCCTCTTCCCTTCGTCATCCACGCTTCACCTCACTTGCTAAATCTTGTATTTCCACCAGATATGCATACTAAATGAGGAGAGAGAACCTATCTTCTTTTTCTTGTCTTCTCTCTCTCTCCTTGTCTAAAAATAGAGCAAGAGACATAATTTTTTACCCACATTTTCTCGCCTTGTTCTACAATTTTTCACTAGTCACAGCATAGCTCCACTTTTTTTGTGTGGAGAAATAAAATGTGATAATTAATAACATGATAAAACCTAAAGAATTTTTTTAGACAGTTTTTTTTTGAAATTTTTTTTTTCAACCTTACTAGAATTTAAAGTCATAAAATGGAAAGAGAATTTTAGTCACGTCAATGTAATTGACAAAATGAAAATGTTAAATATTACTTAATTTAAAATCTCTCTTGGTACGTATAGCATGGCATGAGACATGAGATGGCATAGAAGAGGAGAAAAGTAAAAGAGAAAGTGTAGATTTGGAGAGAGAGAGAGAGAGAGAAAGAAGTATGATATAATGTATTTTAATAGGAAAAGTGAAAGAAGGGAAGGTGAGGAAATGAGGTTTGGTTTGTGCATCAGAAATTAGTTTTTGTGAAAGTTGGGAAATGTGGGTTTTTCAAGAGGGAGGGGGGGGGGTTGTGCAATCATCATAATAATTTGAGGGCAACCCCATTTTAATGTAAGGCAGGAAGAGGAAATCAAGTTTGTAAATCAAGAGAGAGAGAAAGTGAAGAGAACCATTTATTCCTTTTGAATTATACGAGAGAGAATTGTATAGTATGATACAGATACGACCAACTCTACACTAAATTATTTCACAGGACATGTCCACGCCATCACCATCTTTTTAATGGCTCTATTATGACACAAAATTTAGTAGTTCACCTGCCTCAAAATTCAAATGAAAATTTATACTCTCCACTTTCTACTTTCACACACAAGAGTTGTGCTGACATCATTGTCATTTTCATGGCTCTTTCATCTCTTTTGAGATAATTCTCCCTTTCTTTTTTACATCTCTCTTTCTCTCTCTAATACAAGGGGAATGCGGCGTCAAGTGAGATTTGGACTTTGAGACAGATTTATTACCTAACAAAGTTTTGATTGGCATCTAATCTTGTATTATCTTCAAGGAGACCAGGGAACAAGTTTTTTTTTGAGAGAGAGAGAGACCAAAACTTTTTTTAGGGGGAATCGTGGTTAAGAGAAAATAGTTTTTTTCCTGGAAAGAAAGAACAAATTTTCTTCTTTTGTCAGACTCAAAAGGTGTAAAAAAACATGACCATGGCGTGAGTAAAATTGACAATAAGAATTTTAGTCTAGAGTTTCTTAAAAAAAAAGTCATAGCCATTTACTAGTCTTGACCAAAAGTTAATTAAAATTCTTTAACTTTGTTAAATGACACGACAATTCCAATTCAAAATAACTTTCTAGTTTATTGACCGGGAATTTTAGTTGACTTTTTAAAAAATTCTTGTCAATTTTTTATTGATATTAAATGAAGTAAAAAATGATTGTTGAAGAAGAGAAAGTTAAAATAATTTTTTTTCTTTTACAGGATGCTGCGAGACAAATCATGAGGACGCCCTAAGTTCCGTGTACAGTAGTTTAGTGACTGGGAATGGAGGCGGAGGAAGTAATGGAGATGACTGGGGGAGTGGTGGAGTCCCATCCGATGCGGAATATATAACAGCCATTATCGGGGAGTCTGTTGTCTTCAATTGTCACGTCGAATTCCCCGATGGCTACCCCGTACCCTACATCGTTCAATGGGATAAGAAGGTTTGCCCCACCTATTAATTATTCTTACAAAACGAAATACAATTTAAATTATCTCAAAAAATCTACATTTTTTTCTAAACTCCACAAATTATTTTGGATGTCAATTTTATTACAAATGTTAAACAATGTATTTTGTAAGGATGGCGTACACTTGCTTTCTATGTGACATGAAGCAGAAAAGTTGAAAAAAGTGCTCATGTTTGCCATGTGTATCGACCAATGTATTGTAGATTGTGGATATATGGCGGGTACATGTATCTGTACATGCCATATTTATTGCCAACGTTTTTTACATACCAAGTAACCTCCAAGGAGGAGGAGGAGGAAAAAAAAGAAATATATATAAAAAAATCGTTTTCTCTTCTCTTGGATTTTTTTTACAAGAAGAGACCTTCATTTTCCTATTGCTTTCTCCTTCTTCGCCATGCATGCATTACAGCTTTTGATGTAAGATGAGAGAATTTTTGAATTTTTTTGCATTGAGACTCAACCCTCCAATTGGTATTCAGACAGGGAACATTAATACTACAGGTTTTCTCCACTATAATTCATGGGGCCCCTTTCTCTCCTCCCTCCACTTTCTCTGTGCTGGGACTTTTGGGAACCACCACAAGAGAGAGAGAGAGACTTTCTTCTTCTGCTGGTTGTTTTTTTTTACAAATGTGACTCAAAAGACTTATAGCTCTGTTGTATGTCTCTAGAGCCAGAAAAAAATATTTTAGTATTCTACAGAGCAAATAATGCCCAGCTAAAATTATAATGGCTATGTACACATTCTACCCTTTACACTCTACACTAGAGTAGAACTGTCATTTGTATTGATTTGTCTTGTACAGTGTATTTTTTTAACTGTAAGTAAAATTCAGTTTTTAATTCTAAAATTTGTAATATAATTTTGGCCAATTTTTTTGTCTGTAGACTGTACTGATATTCAATGGGTACAATTTCCATTTTCAAAATAAGTAAATTGGTTAACAAAGTAGAGGAAAAAATGGAGGAAATAATATTTAATGATAAAGTGTGACGATGTTGAAAAGGGAAGAGACTAGCCATTAGTTGTATAATGAGACTGTCTATTTAATGATGGACATAATTTATATAGACGTGAAAACTGGTAATGACAAAATGTCCACTTTTTTAAGTATCTAATCACCCCCCCCCCTTCCTTGCACAGAAAATGTAAACAAATGTCCATTTTTTGTGTAACTTTCTCTCTCTCTTTCTCTTGTCAAGCAAAAGCAAAGGAGAATGGAGTCATGTTGGTGTATAAAAGCATTAAAAAGAGAAAGTAATTCGAGTGAACATTTGAAATAGCCCACAAATAGAATGAACCATGTGCATAATTCAAGAATTACAAGGGACAAAAAAGAGAGAGAGAGAGTGAGTGAAAAAGTGAAAAAGAAATCGTCATGATCTCCTGGCTACCTCCATTTCCCAGATAAAAAGGATGATCATAAAAATAAAGAGTTGAGGTCAATTGGACGGATTGTCCAGTGTTAGTTTAACGTTTGTAAGATGGGAATGAGAAATGTTTGATTTTCTATGTACATATGTACACTTTCTCTTCTTCTATAAAAAAAACTAAGGGGGGGGAGGCCAAATATATGTAAGACAGTAGATCAGTTGGTGGAAATTGAAGGTTTGTAGAGAAGAGGAGGGGGGAGGGGAGGGGTTATAAGGGTAATTTTACTCTCACTGTGTGACTCTCAGCAATGCAATTTTCTACTCACTGAGGCATTTTAGATTTAACCCCCCTCCATCTTGCTTCATTTCCATTCCATTTCGCAGGCTCAATGATCATCATCCTCATTCCCCCGTGTATTTCATTCGTCCTCAGAAAAAAAACCTCTTGTTCCTTTTACAGTACTTTCTCTCTCTCTCTCTCTTTCACTAATAATATTCTTATACTATTATCCCCATTGTATGTTTATAGACATTTTCTTTCTCTTTTGGTGGTAAGTTTTGTATCTCTAGTTTTTTTGTCCTTATAGTTAACTAACATAGTTTTCAATCCCAATGGAGGAGGGTAGTTTTAGGCAATTTTATAGGGAGAGGGGAAAAAGGAGTATATGGAGGATGGGAGAAAATGTTTTCTCTTTGTTGTTTGTCTCGGATAGTAAGTGTTTTGGTATGGAGTATATTTGAATATAATGGCATTATATAAGAGAGAGAGAGACACACACAAGACGGATTTTATGTAAGAACATGTAAATCCATCTCTGAGGGTTGTGAGAACGTGTGTGCTTTAACTCTTTGTCTATGGGAGTTTAAGTATATAGACTTTTCATTTCATAGAGATTCATAGCGGCGGCTGTAACTCTTCTTGGTCTTCTCATTCGTCTATTTTGTGTACCACAGAATTTCAACGTGGTTGAAATTCCCGCATGAATTCTCCCTCTTTCTTTATTCTCTTCTCTCCACGTTCCCTCCATCTCATTTCCTTTTCTTCTTTTCTTCTCGTACATTTCTTACATTTATTTTTGTCTCTAGAGACAAGATTTTCTCCCATCATCATTATTATTATGGACTTTGGCTAGTAAAATCATTATCTTTACACATTTTCCACATCAACTGTCAGCTGACAGCTCAGTGGGTGGGCAGAGAATATTTTATGACCAATTTTTTATATAATTAATTTCAATTTTAAATGAGCATTAAAATTGAGCATTGAGTTGAATTGAAGTTAAAAAATCTTTGTCACAAAATTTAAAATATTTTGAGATTTGACCTCTTTAGAGGTTAGACGACGAGTTGTGATTTGCGGGAGAGAGAGAAAGTACAGAGATTTTTATGAAAATTTCAATTTTCTCTCTCTACTTTATTCTATTAATACTGTACACTATACTCAAGGTTGTGTGTGTGGGGATGTATTTAGCATGTCATAAAATTCTCAATTTTGGAGAGAAAAGGAAAATTAAATCTACACAAATGTTCAACTTATTTTCTCCACTGTGTGTGTGTGTATAACTACACACAAAGAAAATGAGGTTAGGCCATATGTACACACATGAGGGGAGGGTAATATAATAAAAACTAATGTGACCACAAAAATGTAGACAGGTTGTGGCCTCCATGGAATCGAAATGGACCATGTACATAGGCATAAGCCTAAATAACCCAATTTGTGTGGTTATTTTTTTCCCTCTTCTCCAGTCTCCATCCTTGCTTGAGTGACTGTAGGAGGCCATATATGCGTAATAATATTAAGTATACAGAGAAAGAGAGAGAGAGAGAGAGAGAGAAAATGGCCTGAAAAAGAAATCCAGGGAAAGGAGGGGGAAGTGTACAGGGCGTACTTGTAAGGACATGGTTTTTTATGTAGGGTACATGGTGAAAATAAAATGAAATATATTAGCTACCTCATGTGAGGTTATATACATGTAAGGACACTTGTGTCCACTATGGGAGACTAAGTTACGAGTAAGTAAGTAGTTGGCCATTGACGTTGGTTACTTATCGCCCTCCAGGAGGACTAGAGAATCTAGGCTCCAGAAATTTCTCAAGACTCTCTGACTCTCCAGCACAGAACCCCCCCCCCCCCAACTCAGAGGAAAATCTATGATCGATGGCTGTGGGAGGTTAGGGTAAAAATTGGGGAGGGGACCTGGAGAGGGGACCAGGCACATATATTCTATATTTATTGCCAATGACATAGACCAAATTGTATTCTTTCATCTTTTCCATTTCTGACAACTTTTTCATCTTTTTCTTCTTCTCTCCATTCCCTCCTCCTTTCTCTCTCTCTCTCTCTCTCTTTCTCGGGGTTGGGTATGTGTGACGGAATCGTGATCTTCATAATAAGATAAGCAGACAACTTGAGGGGAAAAAAATGTATAAAAAAGGGTTTTCTATTTCGAAGTATTAACATACATACACATATTTTTTGTGGTTCCTTTTTTGGAAAGTAAAACATTTTTTTTGTTAAGAGAAAATAATTGTGCAACTCAATATTATGGAAGAAAGTTGATATTTTAGGAAAATATTTTTTTGGGGGAGAATTATCGTCGGAGGGGGCTTTAATTTTAACATTTACGGTTAGCTCTAGTGTTGTCTTTACGACTCTCCTTTTTTTCTAGGCTCTATACTTTCTCTCCCTTCTTTTAAGAAGACTTAGTCTCTTCATGGCTCGTTAAAGACTCTTATCCACCTGAGTCTGTACAGGGAAAGAAAGAGAAAGCGGGGAAAAATTTAATCGGTAGCTATCCCTTGTTCAATATTTTATTTATAAAAAAAACCTTTAATAATTTCTCAACACTACTACTCCATACTTATGTACCTTTTTTCACAGGGATAGGGGACAGAGATAGGAATAGGCTGGGGCTCATAAAAAAGTAATGATGGTAAAAATTCCTTGAGCATAAAAAAAACTTTTAGTCCATTTCATTCGAGATAGTCTCACAATTTTGGTGTGTAATGTGTGATAAGGGTGTGGGTAATGGAGGGACAGGGGGGATGACATTGTGTGTAAAAAATAACATTTCAAGTGTTAAGGGACAACTCTCTCTCTCTCTCTCTAATCTTTTAATAGAATACTATTCCCTCCCCAAGATTTGAAGATTAACTGTTGTGAATGAGGAAATCAATTGGCTTTCGTTTTATTTATATTGACTCTATCTTTTCAAGCAAAAAACAGAAAGAAAACTTGTCTTTATTTTTAGAGAGAGAAAGTAAAAAAGAAAGTTTATATTTTCTTATCCCTTTCATTTGTCTCATTGACATTTTTCTCTTTGGTAGAATGTTGAGTCGGCCAATTTTTTTTCTCCTCGTTCAACAGTATAGACCCGTTGAGGCTGACTCGTTGATTTTTGTGAGACTTTTACTCTTCTCAATCCAAATCTTCCCTCTCTCTCTCTGATTTTGAGGTTGACTTTCCCTTTCTCTTTTTTTTGAGAAGACTTTTCTCTTTTTGGTCTCAATTTCTTTTTTAGCTCCCATGTTTGCATCGGGGCTTGTTAGGTCAGGGGAACCTCGACGGATGGATGGATGGAGAGTGGAAAAATGAAATTGAAACACATGGCATGATGTAATATATATCTGTACATATATTTTTAGCCATGTATGTACAGTCTTGTAAGGTAGACAGTCAAGTTATTTGGCTCCAGTTCTGCCTCTATACAGTATATTCTACTCTCTTCCTCGTATGATGAGAGTGTGTGCTTGGTTTTTTTTTGCTGTAGACTGGCTGCTTCGATCCATTTTATTATTTTCCTTTTTTCTTCATCTTGAGGAACGAAATAAGCTATACGCTCTATGCTCTGGTTTTTTTTCTAGCTAGAAATCTCTTTCTCTTTTTTTTCTCGGCTCGCTTTCTTTTTCTCTCCTGCGGCGGCGGCAGCAGCCTTGTCGACGTCGACGAGTTTTTTTTCTTTTTCTTCTTCATCCTCCTTCACATTGTATCGTATGGTGAAAGTGCAAGAATTTTATGGAGACATGTAGCCTACATTGTGTGGAGAAAGGAGAAAAGAATGGACAAAAATTTTTAGCCCAGGTTCGCTTTCTCTCTCTCTCTCTCTCTCGCTCATGGAGGAATGAAGGACCGAGTCCTTGGTTTAGAGTGAGGGATGACTGCAAAAATTTTCATTCTTTTTTTTCGCATAGATGCGACAGACGGAGACAGAGTTGAGGTTGGTGTAGAATAATAATGGATGGGTCTATGGTTTTTTTTGTAGACTATTACAGTGTACAGTTATTTGAACAAGAGAAAGTACGAGAAGAAGGACACTTGCAATTCTTTCCACGGGTATAGGAAAGATCTTTGAATGCAGTGAGCATATAATAAGATAGAGATGGAGAGAAGAGAGAGAGAGAGATGTTGAGAGGAGAGACAGCGAGTTTTCAGAGATTTGTATTTATTTATCTTTTGGGTTCCCTACCTCATCCCCCCATAGACAGATTCCTCTCTCTCTCTCTTCCTTTTCTACATGGAACATTACAATCTGGATATGCAATTGTACAATAAAAAGAATTGTACAGAGAAAGCGGGAGGAGGAAAGTTAGGAGAAAGTCGGTCTTTGAACAAATTCAATTGAAGGGAAAGGCAATTCAGACAGGACCAAGGACCCACACGAACCAACCACAACAGTCCCAACTTCCAATGTCACTTTCTTTACGCTACATTTGTGATCACCCCCCAAGAATTTCAATTCAGTTCGACTCTGTCTTTTTATATACATTTTTTTTGGAAGAAGAAACAATTAGAGTGTATGTATATCAATTTTATATGGTGGGCTAGTAGAGTAGTACCAAACCAAAAGAAAAAGAACTGGCGACTCAACATGGCCTACTCCAAGTCGTACACTCACCACAATTCACTTATCCTCCATGTTTTTTTTTGTGTCTGTCCCCCCCCCCTCTCTCTCTCTCTCTTTTACTTTGTACAGTGGAGGAAAAGCTCATTTAGTTGTTTAGCCTCAATTTGTTTGTTGGGAGTGAAAGGAGGATTTTTTTTATGTGAAATATTGTACATCTACTTTCACCACGTGTCGTCTTTCTCTAAATCAAGAATGAAATATTCTCATTATACTCCCACAATGTCTTCTATCCTGTCGTCACCTTAATCAAATTGAAAATTATTCACACACACACACACGAGAAAAAAAATACTCCATCTTGTACAGAGACATCCTTACCTTGTAATTACAGGGTCGATATTGTGGGCAAAAAATTTCGTCACCTGCAGGCTGCAGACCAGGGCAGCTCATGAAAGGGAAAGGAGGGAAAAATATTTAATATAAAAAAAATATTTTAATGTCCTCAATCTCTATAAAAATGGAGGGAGGAGGAGAGGTCACGTGGTTAGATTGACTGAGTGTATGAACCGTTTGCTTTTGTTTTGGCAAGGAGCCGCTGTGTGTGTGTGTGTGGGTAACTAATGTTCAATCTTTGGGGGTACATGGAGTGAGGTGGTGGAAAGGTTTGCTTCCGTGTACAAAATTTTTCAATCTAACTTGTCTCTGCTCCTACTCCTTCTTACTCCTTATCTCCGCCTCTTCCTCCTTTCCCCATCTTTCTTTCTCTGTCCCTGGATTCTCTCTCTCTCTTCTTCACACAATATATATGGACGCATTAACTTTTTAACGTGGATCTGTCGGAGAATTTCTCTCTCTCTCTGGTGCCTCACGTACCTCAGACACACTCTACAATAAATTTCCACCCATCTTCCCCTATATTATATCTATGTCTATCTCTATCTTGAATGCATGCATGGCATGTCTTATGCTTTATCACATTATATTTATTACTTCCCTTCCACCAAGCCAACCCCCCACTACCCTCCCCTTCCATCCTCCATCTTTACCCCCCTCCCCCTTGAATAATTGCAAATTCACCATTTCTTCCCCTCCTCCTCATTTTTTATATTATTTTTTTTACTTCTTGACTCTCCCCTTCTTCAACATAAGAGTAGGCATATCTTCAGTCAAAATTGACCCCAGGGCTGGGTCTGTGGGGACTACGTATGGAGGAGATAAACAATTGAATTTTATTATTATTATTTAATAGGGGAGACAAAAGGAGAAAGATTAAATGTACAATTTGCATTCTCATCTCTCTCTCTCTTTCTTTTTGTGTGCAGAAAAAAGAGAGGGGATAATGGTAAATAGAATCAAGTTGCTAAAAAATGTATGCAATTTGCAAATTTAAGGGAATGACTGTATGGAGGAGGAAGAGGAGGAGAAAGAGAAAAAGAGAAAGGTTCCCAGGACGGAATGTCAACGTCACATTGAATTATACGAATGACATCATGAATATATTTTGAGTCTAGAAAAAAGAAAAAAAGAGTTTTGAATTTTTTATGAGTTTTAAACGCATGGGAATAATACATGTATACACAATTTTTTTATTTAGGTATGTGTATTGTATACTGTATACATGGAAAAAGTATTTATTTATTTATTTATGCATCCTATTCACTTTCCCTTGCAAATCTCAAATTTATTTATGTGTATATATATTTATACATATATGAGGATGGTTTAGATTCAATATGAAATTCTTCATAAAAAAATATAAATTTACAAGTAATAATGAATAGACTAAATCTTTCTCTATATATTTATTGTATATAAAGTTGTTGATATGAGTTTAAATATAAATTTTGATCTTTTAATCCAATATCTTATTACACAGAGAGAGAAAGAGGGAGAGAAAGTTGAGTGTATTATTCTTTTTGGGAATTTTATAAAATATAACTTTATGTATTATAAAGGTAAGGCTCTATACTTTCTCCTTTTGTCTGATTGAGAGAGAGAGAGAGAGAAAGGGAAAGAGCATATAAAGTGATGGAAGAAAAAAAGAAACATTTGACTTTTGACTGACTCAACTCGACTTGTCTGTCATGGTTCTTTGAAAAAAAAACAAGTGGCATGTCTTTTCATTTTCGGCTTTATTTTCATTTCTTTTCTCTTCGTGTGGGTCCTTAGTGGGTGGGAGTAAGGAAGGAAGATGTACGTTTTCTTTATTTTTTCCCATATAAAATACAACACTACACTAACACAACCTTAACTGTAAGCGTAGCATTACAAAAAAGAAAAAAAAGTGGAAGCATAGAGAGAGAAAGGGAGAAAGTAAAAGTCGACGTCAACGGGTTTTCTCTTAAATTTGCTACAACTCTTTTTTCCCCTCCTGCAAACTCAGGCTGGTAGCTGTGAACTGGGTAATAATAGAATGCAATGTAATGTAAAAAGGATTTTATATATAAAATATAAGAGGGGGGTATGGCATGGAACTCGTGTCAGAGGATGAGGAAGGAGCTCACATCTCCATCAACCAAAATAATGGAATATATATATTTTTTCTTACTATACTCACACATATATGTACACTCTTAAATGTAGAGTAGAGTGAGCTACATATTTTTTCCTATGTCATGGCGACTGAAGGGAAAAGAAAGAAGACTTACAAGTAAATTGTCAATGTACTTTTTTTTTGTCCAAATAAACGTAGTTTGGACGAGGCGCTTGGGGACTGTTTCACAAGTTTACTTTCAAGAAAAAAAAGTGTTGCCCAATTTTACCTTTACTTTCTCTCTCTCTTTGTGTGTGTGTAGAAAAAGAAGAAGAAAATTTTCGAGTCTGATTCGTCTTCAACTGAATTGACGCTCTCCATTCGAATTCCTAACTAGAGACGAGAGAAAGTAGAGATGGAGAATGTGTAAAAAAAAAGAGGGAGACATTTTATTTGGTATTATGTTTATTTTGATGCTTTTAAAGAAAAAAAAAGATTCAAAATGTCAAAATAAAAAGGTACTTTCTCTCTCATAAATATTTTTATGCTCTAGTTTGTTTTCTCCTCTCTCTCTCTCTCTCTTTAAATCTTTAAATTTAAAAAGATGTTTAGAGAAATAAATATATTTTTCAAAAAAATATATAGTTTTTATTTTGTGTTTAAATTGAGTTTTTAAAAAATTCATTTTTGATGTGTACAAAATTCTCTCTTTTGTTTTCTCTCTCGTACACACAAAAGAGAGAGAGAGGGGTAAAGGTGGGCGGAAGTAGTTATAGGATTTGTCAAGATTTACACATGAAGACTATAAAGTGCAAGAGAGAGGGGATATCAAGGGAGGGGAGGGGAGGAGGAGGGGGAATTGTGTTGTTTTTGGTACATGTGACATTGTAAGCTTGTGCCAAGTATCTCAGGTTGCTGGGGATGTTGATGTGACGGGGAGTTGGAGACAAAATACAAATGTCTCCTTAGAGAACAAAAGTAAATCAGACGAGTTGAGCCTGGAGCCAGCGTGAATTTATTGATTTTAGTCTTTATATCATTTTAATGAGATGCTTCTCTCTCTCTCTCTCTCAATTTTACCATGTTGAATTTTACTAGTCTTGTTTTTCTCTCCAATATATGGTGGCAAAGTATTGTGGGTGACATATTGGTTTGTATTTTGCCCAAAAAGTAACTTTCCATGTTTTCTCCATGAGATTTTCTCTATACAATGTTAAAATGTTGCTCCTTCTCTCTCTGTTTTCTTTATGTAGATGAATTGTTAAAGACTTTGTAGACTGAATTACATGTCTTGACTTGTCCTCAAGTTTTCTTCCTTCTCTTCTAGTTGACAGTCTCATTTGTCTATTAATTAGTATTAGAGTCAAATTATTTTGACTTTGTCAGTCTACTTTCTCCTCCTGATTTCTTGGGCTCCCCCCTTTCCTTTCCTCTTGTCGCCGCTCTCCTTTCTCCCTGTATCTCCTTTTCCCTTGAATTCCTTGGGCGTTCATTTTCATTAGGTGTACTTTCTCTTAAAATGACTTTCTCTCTTTCTTCTCAGAATTTTGACTGGAGAGAGGCAATTGAGGGGAGGGGACTAATTAATAGTAAAATCTTGTCTAGTATTATTCTATTACATTACTTTCTCCCTACTTTTCGTCACTTTCCCTCCCTCCACTTTTCTCATTTTGTTGACAGGAGAATATTCTGATGCCTTGTCACATATTTCAAAGTAATTTTTTTCATAAAAAAATAAATGTTCCTTGTCTCTGTCATGATGGGGGTTGGGGTGGGGGTCAGGAAAAGTTGGGAGACTTGTCCATACATATTATTTCTCAAAAAACTTGTCACTTTCAATGACACAGAGACATGTCATGTCAAAAAAAAGAAAGTCTTACAAGTGAAAGTGGAAGTGTGTACAATAGAAAGACTTTATGGTAATTTATAATATGAGAAAAAGAAAGTTGAACTTTCATTTCCTTTTTTTTAACAAAAAAAAATGGGCATGGACCCCCTCCCTGTAAAAAAAAGGTTATAAATCTCAAAGTTGACTTAAAAGTAGATACAGAGAAGGGTTGGGAGTTATGAGTCAAAATAAATAAACAGAAATGTTTTAAATTTATTTTTATATTTTCTCTCTCTCTCTTTCTCTTTATGCCCGTGCCGCATATTATTTGTTTACATGACCGCGCGATTAGCCTTTCAACTCTTTTACCCTTTTTTTGTGTATGTGAATCCGCTTGATTGCTTTGCTTGACTTTGTGTGTGTGGAGTCTCTAGTCTATGCAAACGCGAAGAGATAAATTTACTCTAGACTTCTTCTTCTTCTTTGTGTGCTCAGTTCATCCCATCTGTCTTCCCTTGCCTTCTCCTCCCCCCGCTTTTTCCTTTTTTTCAGCTCTTGGTTTACCAAGGTAAATAAAATGATAATCACAAAGATAATTTCTCTCTTTTTTTTCTTCAAATCACAGTGTACAGTGTAGATATCCTTGTGTAAAAAACATTAAAAATTGTACAATTAACCAAAAAAAATTGTATTACGTCTCTACTACTCAGAACAAAGAGTTAAAAAATTGATGAGATAGTCAAAAAGAAAGCAACGTAATAGTCTAATAGGAGCAAGGGGGGTTATAAATAAAAAGAGGGAGAAAGTGTGTGTGTGTGAAATGGTTAAATAAAATTGTTTGAGGTATTCTGTCATACTTGATTTGGTTGGACGGAGAGGGGGGAGGGGAGGGGAGGGGAGAGAAAGGGTAAAAAAAGACAACAAGTTTGTCTAGTGTGGCTGGAGTTTGAGTTTGAGCTGGAGAAAGGGGAAAAAAGGAATGCAAAGTAAAGACGTAAATAATAGAGGATGAAGGAGAGTGAGAGAAATGGGAGGTAAATAAAACAAGATTGGGTATGAGAAGAGAAAGAGAGAGAGAGAGAGAGAGACTGTCTGGGTGGCACTGTATTATTATTTGAGTGAGCTCAAGAGAAAGGAGTATGTACACACACACACACTCTCTCTCTATAGAGAGAAAGTAGACATATGAGACAGTTTATTGGTGGTACAAACTTCTTGGGGAAGAGAAGGAATGGGAGGAGGGGTTCCCAGGATGAAAAGAGCAAGGCAAGGGGAAATAGAGAAGAAAAAAAAAGTTGAAGACTTAATGTATTTCGACAGCGTACATGGTTTTGGGGAGAGGGAAAGGAGGGATGGCTTATTGAATGGATTCAATACCTATTTATTTGCCTCAATGCTTGTATTAGAGCTAATAGCAAGGGGCAGAATAGAATCGAGTGGTGGGCTTTCTCCTCTTTCTTCACCAATTCTCTCTCTCTTTCTCTCTCTTTCTCTTTTTTGGGGATAATAGACAGCTAATCAAGATGAGTTTGTTTTTTTTGTGGTTTATTTTGACCATTGAGTGGACAAGTTTGTTGATGAGGATTTAATTATACAAATATTTTTATGATTTAGATTATTGTTCGAGAATGTGGATGTTTTGAGATAATTGTGATTATGTTTATGATTAAAATGACACAAGTTATGAATATGAATTTAAATTTATTTTTTTGTGATTTTATAGGGAGTGGAAATTCCAATCCATATTTGGTATGATGGCTACCCAACGCACACTGGAGAGAATTATGTGGGGCGGGTGGATCGTGTCAATCCTAATAGTTCTTATGGCCAAGCGTCGCTCAATGTGACCATGATTCGGGAGGTAGGGATAAATATTAAATTATTTTAAGAGTCATTAGAAATTAAATGTGATTACTAATTATTATTCTTTTTTGTATAGTTTGACAGGGGGTGGTACAACTGTCGAGTCTTCTTTCTTAATCGAAGTCCAGCACCACAGAGTAACAAGAATATCAGGTTAGTTAAAATAAATTATACAAAATAATTTTTTGAGGGAAAGATAATTAATTTTAATACTGTGAAAATAATTAAAAATAATTAATTTTAAAAGTGGTTCTTGGTACCACCTGGATGTTCACGCTCCACCACGATTTGTTCACACATCTGATGATGTCGTCTACACCAAGATTGGCAAAAGTATTATTCTTCATTGTCGAGCTGAAGGCACACCCGCCCCTGAGATTGTCTGGTATGTCCTCCCAAATTTAATTCTTTTCTTTTTTCGAAAAAAACTATCTACCTAATTAAAATTAATTTTCAAGAACACAAGAATATCAAAAAAATATGCTCATTATTTTTTTTAAATCAAAGGCGAAGGCATGGCAGTACTGGAAATTTGAGATGTTTTGTAGGTTTTTTTTTTAAAAAAAAGAAAGCCTTAGCCTTCATGTTTCTGTTTCAAAATATTAAATTACATTGGAAAACATTTTGGTTTGTAGCTGAGGCTGAGGCTGAGGCTGAGGCTGAGGCTGAGGCTGAGACTCATATAATTTTGAAAGAGTTGAGTTTCTGTTTTTCATTTTAATAAAATTGTAAATTGATATGAATTAACAGCTGACTCTCCTTCTTGGTTTTTTTTGTAGAGGGGGAGGAGAGGGAGAGCTCAGACTTTATTTTCAAGTTTACATTTCTCTCTCTCTCAATTTCAAGTACTATCCATTTTCTTTGTAGTCAATATTCCAAGTTTGGTTCATGTTAAAAAGTGGAGATGAATGAAAGGGGGAGTTGAATTATTATTGTTATTCTTGTCGTGAGTTTTGAGTGGAGGGGGTGATGAAACTCTTGTCCTTCATTCTATGCAATCAAAATAACAAAGAGGTTCAAGTCATTATCAACCATTTTAAAGAGAGAAAATCTTCAAACTTTTTCTTTACAGTCTCGTCATATTAATCCTCCCTTTAAATACACAAAGATTTTATTTCTTCTGCCTTTTCTATCAAGAGGAATGAATATTTTTCATTTTTTATGGCGCTGTTTTTACAAAATTGCTTGGTTTTTTGTTTTTTGATTTATATTTCACCCTTTTTGAGAGGCAAGTTTTTGACACGAGTGTAGAAAATGTAAAATAATCTCCCTCTTGTTGTTTTATTTGATTATTTTAATTTTACTGATCAATTCAAAACAATGCAGTCTGTATTCTACACTTTTGACCCCTCAGAGTCTCATAACAAATTGAAGAGGGAGATGAATAAAGTT
Organism: Arrhopalites spinosus; assembly: GCA_034700945.1. Lineage (NCBI taxonomy): Eukaryota > Metazoa > Arthropoda > Collembola > Symphypleona > Arrhopalitidae > Arrhopalites > Arrhopalites spinosus. The sequence goes on from JAQIVZ010000002.1 coordinate 52,434, forward strand.
GTAAAGTTAAAAGACAAAGTTTTCACTCTAAAAATTATTCATTGCCTACTCACACATCACCCCTCCACAGCCTCCCTCACCCTCACCATTTTGTTGACACGACACTCGAGTTGTTGGAATATATAAACAATGTTAGAGTGCAAGGGGAGGCGGATTATTTTCTTAATCTTTGAGCCCCTCTCTCTCTCTTGCCCTGACATTTCTGGTGAGTCAACAGATTGACAACACTGTCAATTTCAATTGAGCTCCCATTTTTTTGTGACGCATTTTATTATTATTTTGGCTCGATTTTGATAAAATGTTTTTTTAAAAAAATTGACACGGAGGATTTTAAAAATGGAATTTGTATGACAATTGCAATTTTTATTGTAGAGAAACTTTGAGACTTGAAAAAAATATTTTTTTCAAGTGGTCTCTCCATCTCAAATGGTTCTTCATGCCCTTAAATGGATAAAAGGGGGATGGAAGAAGGGATTTCAAGTGTCTCACATGTTACATAATGGAGACTAGAGTAAATTAGTAGTCAAAAAAATATTGACAATTGTCTTTCAACTCGTGACAAAGTAGAAATAAATACAGAGAGGGGGGGGGGGAAGATTTTAATTAAAATTCAACGGCGTAGAGTTGATTATTATTTTTGTTTGTGTTTATTTATTTTTTGTCTCTTCAAAAACAAGAATTAAGAGACACTCACGTGTCTCCATTTCAGGAGATGAAAGTACATAAAGGTACATTTTGCCTTGTTTAAAATTGAAGGACTCTCTCTCTCGAGTACTGTGACTTGTACAAAAATAGAGAGAGAGATTATATGAAAAAAAGTCTCATTTTCGCTTTCATCTTGACTTGACTTAACTCCTCAAATTACAATTTAATTCCTCTTGCTTAATTTAGAGTTTGTAAGGAGAGACCCCAAGACTAAAATGGAGAATAGAAATCAGTCAAGGCATAGACATACATAGACAAGCTTTTTTTTAATTGTCCCTTTAGACTTGAAACAGCTGCAAACTGATATTTTCCCTCTCTCTTTCTCTTTAAAAGACATGACAGAAACAATTAAAAGTCATGTCATGATTATTTCTCATCCCTTATTTCAACATTGTGTATACTATACATCTATACATATGTATGTACGTATACTTTATATATAGAGAGAGAGGAGTACAATCGTCTTGTTTTTTTTGACATAATTCCAAATCCGATGGCTTTACTGCGTACAACGCATGACAAAATACAAAGCGTGTTCCCTTTCTCTCTCTCTCTCTCTTAATGCAGGTAACTCTTGTGTGAAATACAGAATAAAAAAATATATTTTTCTCGACAAACTTGTAAATCCCAGTCACAATTTGTGTTTTATTCAATGCCCCCCCCCCCAAAAGGAGAAAGTGATTGCGTGTACATTTACATGGAATGTATAAATTTAGAGGGGAAAGTAGAGAAGAGAGAGAAAGTTGTAATAATTTGTGCGTGTATCTCTCTTAGTATAGAATTTTAATTGTTATAAGATGAGGCTCAAGTGAGTCCATTTAAATTGAATCGTGTAAAATGTTAAAATGGGGAGAGGGAGGGATGCATGGATGAGAGATAGTACTTTACAAGAGAGAAAATTTATTATAGAGAAACTTAATCCCCGTCCTGACAATCCTGACCTCATTCTCCAATGTTCCAATACTTTCCTTCCTCCTTTCTCCATGGAATTGAACGAGCTGGAGCTGGAGCGGGAGCGGGAGCTGGAGCATGTTGTTTTATATGTTACTTTCTATTTTGTATTTTGGTAGGTACAAGAGAAAGTGAGAGAGAGAGAAAGTTTATGGATAAAGTCTAAAAAATAATTTTACACCTTGTTCTACGACAACTCATACTCGTAGCTAAAAGTCATTCCATAAAATTTAGAGAGTAATCAAAGAAGTTGACAATTATTTTGAAAGTTTAGAAATTATTAATTATCTTGAATATTATTCCTCTTCCTCATTTTATTTTTGTCCCGTGCTCGATAGATTTTATGTAAAATAATTCAAGTCTTAAAATGGAATTTAGATGCGTCAGCTTGTACCGAATTAAAATTAAATATAATTCCCACGAGTTGAGTAAGGCAAGGGTTTTGTCTCTGTATTTTCATGGAACTGGAAGGGGAATGACAAGAGTGAGGCCCCTGTGTGTCATCTTATGGGAGACTGAGACTGGGAGGATTTGTGTACAAGTTGTACTCGTATTATGGTTTTGTTCTAAGTACTTAAGGTGTACACACCACAGAGAGAGAGAGAGAGAGAGAGAGAAAGGGAGAAAAGTAATCGTCCTTTACGGCTTCTTTCTTCTTCCTAACCTAAATTGCCATTGCTGGGCAAGGGAGAGAGGAGGGGGTGTGTAATGGAGAAAGTTTGATGTTCAAAGTTAATTAAACGTTGAATTAGGAAAGATTGTCCACTGTCTATGTAAGGCCCATGCTGAGTGTAAATAGCCCCCCTCTCTATTTTCTCTTGGAATTGTCCAAAATGGGGCGTACACTTTTTTTGTCCTGTCATTCATCTCTCACTTTTGTCAGCATTTGGAAAGTCAAGGATTTTATACTTTCTCCCTCTCTTTGTTCTACTGGGGGGTTTTTCTTACAAAATTGGCTACTGTTTTTGTGTACTCTTTGTGAATTGATTTTTAATAATTATTATTATTGAAATATCTTGTTAAATAAAAATCTCGTTCTATTGACAAAGACAATGTCTTTGTCAATAGAACGAGATTTTTATTATTTTTTTTTGTCATCTCTATTTATTTTGTCACTCGAGAATTGATTTTGTGTTTACAATATATTGGCCTCTATAACAAACTACACAATTTATAGCTATAAAAGTTTTTTTATATAAATTGTGTACTTGTGTAAAGGACCAAGTTGGTTTTCTTTTATTTTGTAAATATTCCTCAAATTCCTTTTTTTCTGTTGACTCTCACTGACGAGTCTTGGGTTGTTGAGAAAGTGTTCCCAATTTTGTGTGTATTTTTTGAACAGCCTCTTTATTCCCATATCATCACATACTTTTTTTTTCAAGGGTTCTATCTATACACAAGCTGTGTCTGTATAGTACTTAAGTCAACTGCAGGCGTTGAAATTTCATGCCTTGAAAATTCTACAGAAAAGGAATAAAAATGTGTAGAAAAATCAACATATATTTAGGTTACCTTGTATTTATATGTAAATGTATACAAATATTCCTAGATTTAAGTTGAGTCTTTTTTTTGACAAAAGTCTTTGTATGGATTCTCAGTTCCTTTTTTTGTGTCTATTTAAAAACATATAATGGCCAGTTTTCTATTTCCTCTGGTTGAAATATATTTTAAATGTGGAGATTGAGCCGTAGAATTTTTTTTTTTTGATGTCGTTTTCTGAGTATTCTTGTGTTCTTTTTTAAGAATTATAAAAAATATATATATTTAATGTGAATTATATACATGTGTTTGTACTGATATTCGTAGAAGAATTTTTGTTTGAAATTTTGACATGAAAAAAAAAATTTTTAAATATTTTTTGGTTCTTTTTTTCCCTCTCTCTATCAGGTACAAAGACGCGGATCCTGTTCAGCCCTCTGTTACAGTATCGATCGTGAATGAAGGCACTGAACTCCGCATCTCTCAGATTAAAAATGATGATATTGGTGACTACACTTGTTTGGCTAGAAATGGTGAGTGTCTTGTTGTTTCTTGTGCGTGTTTGTTTGTAAATTATTTATTTAAACAAACTTTAATTATGTTTAATTATTTATTATTTTTTTAGGGGAAGGAAAGATTCATCATGTGGTCAAAGTTCTTGTTGCCGGTAAAGATTTGTTTAAAATAATTATTTAGTAATTTAATTAATTATTACAAGATTAAATAACCAAGGAATTGTCTTGAGAGTGAAAAATGAGTCGACTATTTATAAAGATTATTTTGTTACAATTTTCTCTAATGTTTCATATTTTAAATGGAGCCCATCTTACCTTTTACCTACACACTGCACTGTATGTTGATGATATATTTTCATCGATTAGTTTCTACAAGGCTTAACTCAAAAAATGGCTTTCAACATTTTCTTACGCAACTTTCACAAGAATTTTGAGACGGGGGAGAGAGGAGGAGAAAAGATGACAGTTTTCTCCTCTATTTTATAGAGCTTTCTCCTCTCTCTCTCTCTGAGTCTGTTGCAGTGACAAAATATTGATTGTGGAGTACACGTATTTTTTAGTTATATATTCTTGGTTACCTTTTATTGATGCACAAATATTTTCTACGTCTCCTCCATCTTCTCTCTCTCTCTCTCTCTATTTTTTAACAAAAGACGAATGTAGTGGGACTTGCACAATATTTCTTTTGTGTTATTGCAGCTGGTGCAAGGTCTTGCAAAAAAATTTTTTTTTTGTCATCCATCCAGTTGTACAAAATAGAAAAGTGTCAGGCATAACTTTCACTTTTTATAGGCTCAAAACCTTTATGTACATGTTGTAGGTTATATAAATACCTTTTTTTGGAGTCTCAAGTGTCACTTGATGTGGAATGAGTTCAACACTCTCAGAAGAAGAAGAAATCTAATTCCGGTGTAAAAAAAGAAAAGGAATTGAGTTGCCTTTTATTTTTTTAGGGTATTTGGGGAGGGGGAGGGCTCGATCAATATTTTAATGGAATTTTCAAACAAAAAAAAAGAGAAAGTTTTTTATGACAAATATATTATTAAAATATCTCATGTCACAATCTCAGTTTCTTTTTCCTACTTTCTTTTTTAGAACCAAAGTTTTTTTTCTCTTTTTTATTGTGGAGACAAGAATGCTTGTTTAAGTGGGTCGTGGGATTGATTTTTATTTGTTAAATGGATTCATTTCATGTGTGTAGAATTTTTTGAATATAATTATTTGTATATAGTTTAGATTCTATAATTATTTACATAGATCATTGTATAGATTTTTTTTGTATGAGAATGAGATGATGATCATTTTAATAGAAAGACTGTCTTTTTTTATGTGTATGATTTTAGATTGATGATAAAAATAGCAAGATGAGTTTTGTTTTCTTTTTTTTTGAAAGGCTCTCCATATTTTTTTGAGATCTCGTAAATTAAAATGGGAATGTCTTTGTAGTCAGTTTTTTTTACAAATCTCTTATCTCTTTCACAATTGATCCATTCATGTAATATATTAATAGTCATTTGTGCATATAAAAAGTATTTATTTTTATTCAAAAAAAGATTCTTGAAAAAAAAAATTGTAATCATGATTTTGACATGTATTTTTTATGAACAAAAAATATTAATTGATTTTCATCACTAAAATAAATTGCCATTTCTTTTCTTCTTCTTCAGATAAAAAAAATTAGCACAGTGGCTCCAAGTTCTTTTTGGTTTTGTTAGATTTAAAATATGAAATGACGTCACAAGGTAGAGATTTTATTATGCAACATAAAAAAATTTGACATTGTGATATTTTTGGGTAAAATGATTTTCTATACAAAATTTCTCTCTACTTGTAATAAAATCTTCTAGAATTTTCAACCAAGACTTTTGTAAACTAGTGAAAACATATTGGGAGAGAGAGAGAGAAATGCAATTTTTGTTAGTAGTTGTCGAACAAATTGTAGTACAAGAAAAGATTTGAGAAAACTAAAGTACCGTACAGTAAAGCCCTTGTTTGGAAAGAAGAGAAAGATTGTGTACATATAACAGTGTAGTATATACATATATATTCCATTTTCCCTCCTTCTTGTCGACTTTCTCTTTTTTTTGTGGGTCATTGAAACAAAGTTTTTGGGTTCCCGCCTCCCTATTTTTTGTCATGATATGCTCAAGTTGTTGAGTTGTGAGAGAGAAACTTGTGTTGAGATGCCCATGTGAATGCCACAGAGTAGAATTAGAGGTGAATAGGTTGTTCATCAACAAGGAGAAAGGAGCAGCAAGCGAGAGAAAGAGAGAGAGAGAGTGAGTGGGAGTAGGGGGTTTTGGAAGCGAAGCGGTAGAATATTTTTTTGAGGAATTCAATTTCTAAAAAAAATTTCAAACATTTTCACGGAATATTGACTATTGACACACACACAAAATACAATGAGAAAAAAAGAGGTTCTTCCTTTCCCTTTCTCCATACAGATACAATGAATAGAACAAGAGAGCCATATCTGTGTACTCCTACTACCTTGATAGTAAAGAAAGTAGAATATTTTTTTTAGGGTTTCCTCCTCCTTTCTCTCTCTCCTCCTCACACACACAAAAGGGTCAAAATATTTTTACTCAAAAGTTTTCTCTCTCTCTCCTTGAGACCCAAAATGAGACAAAAGTTGAAGCCTCTGGTTTACTGTTTGAACTTTCTTTTTTATGTAAAAAGTTTCTACTTTCTCCCTCTCTCTCTCTCTGGATGTGACTCCCTTGTGAAACTATCTCTGTGTCTTCTTATTCTCTTTTCCTTGTCTCTCTCTCTCTCTCTAGCAATGCTTACTCTTACTTTCTCCAGAACCAGTACAGGGTTTTGTGTGCTGGTAGTAGGAGTGGCGGTGTTGGTAGTGTGTGTGTGTCTGTGGGCCTCCAAGTTTTCTCAGTTGGAACGTGCCAACGTCAACGAAAAAGTTTGCTCATCGTTGATAGCGAGAGAGAGAGAGAGAGGTTCCATAGAGAAGGGTTACAATTTTATATGTAATGTTAGAGTTAGGGAGTTTGAGTAGGTAGCTTAAATGTCTTCTCCGTCCGCCGTCCCCAGGTTGAGAGCACAAGGGAAGAGAGCGGGTTGACATATCTTTCCATTTAATATTCCCCATTTCTCTCTCCCTCTCTCTCTCTCCCAAGGCAAGATTTTCTACAGAATAATGATACAGATTAAATTATACTGTACTACTTCATTAGTTTACTCTCTGTCGAACCTCATGTTTCTCCTATCCCTCCCAGCTCATAGACAGAGCCAGAGGGATATAGAAGGGGCTTAATAGCAGTCAATTTAACTATGCAATCATATATCTAATTCACTGTGTATGTGCAAGAGAGAGAGAGAGAAGGGTGAACCTCATTTAAATGTTTTCAATGACTTTCTCCCTCTCTCTCTTTCTCTTTTGTGTGTGTGTGTGTACAACCTTCTCCATTTAATTATGTGTCTTTAGAGATGAAATTTAGTGTTAAAAATGAAAAGTTTTTTTTTTAAAAAAGAAATGTTATTTGTAAGGGATTTTTTTTTCTTTTTGTTTGTTTGTCAAGTGAAAATGTAGATTTTTAGAGTGAAGGTCAAAAGGGGAGAAAGTTAGGGATGGGAGTAATTAATGAATGATATTGTTATGATAAAATGATGGATATGAGGGGGGGATGGGATAAATATTTAGAGGGTGTGTGATATTTGACAAATGGTGTGATTTATTGGATTGTAGGCTCAGCGGTGATAATCAATCCTCCTCAAAATATGACCAAAGTAGAAGGAGAGAAAGTGGTATTCCCTTGTGAGTGGCGAGCTTTGCCTTCAAATGCGAGTGTGGTGTGGCTTCGAGATGGTATTCCAGTTCGACAAATCTCATCGCTGGAGTCTCGTATTGAAACCCCGGCCGAAGGGACGCTCATCATCAATCCTGTCGCCTCTGATGACTCGGGTTTCTATGAATGCCGAGTTTCCAATGGAATTGGTGGTACCCAAACTGCTATTGCCTATCTTAATGTTGAATGTAAGTCCTTTTTTATATTTAATTTAATTGTCGTCTTTTTTTTAAATTTTATTTTGACAAACTAATTTAAATAAAATTGTATTTAACATTTTTGTCAGATAGTAAATATCACAAGAATGTACAGTACAATATCATTTTAAAAAATTATTCAATTCAAATTGTCAACTTGTAAAAGCTAAAATTGAAAGTCATTTTGAGCTTTCTCTCTTTCCCTCTATCTCTTGTAATAATTTCAATAAATAAAAAAAGAGAAAGTTTTGAGAAAAAAAAGGTTAGAAGGACACGCACTGTTAGAAAAATGTTATTTATTTTTTTGAAAAAATTCTTTCATGGAAAAAAACTTTTTTTTATTTACAAGGCTCAAGAAAAGAATTTTCATGGATCAATACAAAACAATAAATAAAGAGTAGGGATACAAGTCATGCAATTAATGTGAAAGGGAGGAGAAAAAAGAGAAAGTACACGAAATGTTGAGACAGGCACAAGAAAAGAATTTTATTTATTGGATTTTATAACTTTTCAAGGATATTTGTCTAGACTCTAGACACTTGTAGTTATTTCTATTCTCCTTGGCTATTTTTTTTTTATTGGGAGGGAGGGTTGTCCAATATTTTGGACCCATAAAAGTTAAAATTTAATAAAAAAAATTAATAATTAAATAATAATTGTCTTTAAAACAGATCCTGCACAAGTGACGTACACCCCCACAGTTCAATACTTGCCTCATCGATTGGCAGGTACGAAAAGTTCAAAAATAGTTAAAATAAATAATTGATAAAAATGTAAATAATTAATTTGGGAAAATTTGACTGACTTGTAGGAGTCGTCCGTTGTTATATCATGGCCAATCCACCCATTCAGTTTGTGATGTGGACAAGAGACAAGCATTTATTAGAGCCATACGAGGAGGAGGGTTTTGCAGTAATGAATAATGGTTCTCTGTTGATTGACCGTGTAAAGGAAACGCATCAAGGTCAATACACGTGTACACCCTACAATGTTCATGGTACCAAAGGGTCATCACTTCAAATGCAAGTGATTGTCAAGGAACCACCCAAATTTGACATTACCCCTGACCCAATCTATCAAAGTAAATTGGGGGCATCATTGGAAATTCCATGTAGTGCCGTCGCTCCCAATGGAACCAACAGTCCTTTAATTACATGGCAGAGGGTATTAAAAATTAATATATTACGCTTTAATTATAAAACCCTAAGGGTTATAGTACAAGAGAAAGTCATTCCATCCAATTTTCACCATCAAAAGGCTTATGTACTTTTGGGATGAGTACCCCCCTTGTATTATTACCCCTAGTTTATGGACATGGACAAAACTCATAAAATCTTTTTTAATGGCTAATAGTCCCCCCCCTCCTCTCTCCTTCCTCTCTTAATAGAGTTCTGTATTTTTTTTTATTTAACAGAAGGATGGCAAAACATTGCCAAGAGATCGACTTCGAGTGGTAGAGGGAACTTTAATGATTGAAAATTTACATGAGGCGGATGTAGGAGAGTATGAATGTGTAGCATCCAATGAAGTGGCTACTCTCGTCTTTACAACTAGAATCTATATTGAGGGTAGGGCTCAAGGTGAGTTCAATTTTTATATTCAAATTATTATTATTATTTTTATTATCCATTTTTTGGGGAAAATTATTATATTTATTTGTAAATAATCAATATCATTTTTTTTCTTCTAGCCCCTTCCAATGTCACTGGAAGTCCGGCCGTTTTTCATGTCACCTTGACATGGATTCCTGGTTTTGCTACTGCGAGTGAGTTTTTTTGAGAGAAAAAAATTCATGTTGATTTTTGTCAACCGGAATAGAATGTCCAAGCATTTAATTAATTTTGTATTTTTTTTCTTTCAGCTGATCCTTCCCAAAACCATATAGTCAGGTAATTAAAATAAAATATTTTGTGTGTGACGTTTGTCAATGTGAGAGTATTGATTTTTTTTGTTTGTCGTTGTTGTTTTTGTAACCTTGAAAAAGTTGATTTAAAGTGAAAATTATTTATTCAAATCCTCTTTTCATTCTCTTTTGTCAATAGGTATCGTCTCCTGGGTCAAAATAAATGGGAAACTGTTCATGTGACTCCACCGGGGAGTCATAGAATTGCTATTCGAAATTTAATACCTGGAAAAACGTATGTTCAAATAAAATTTTGTTCTTTTTTAAGAATTTATTTTTCAAGTATTAAGTTTTATTGTTTATTTAATTAAATTATTTTATTATTTTTTTAGGTACCAATTTCAAGTTGTGGGATCTGGTCCACTTGGACTGGGAGAGCCTAGTGAAACTATTAATGTTACGACTAAAGGTGAATTTTTTGGGAGCTTTTTTTAAATAAAGTCAACACAAAATTTAAATTTAATTAATGAACTGACTCCTGACTCCAGTCATATGAGATGAAAATAATTAAATTTTTATAATAATATTTTTTTTAAAAAGGAGAAACATTGTTAAGTCACGTCCTTGTATATTTTTCTTATTATAAACTTTTTTCTCTGGCCTTTTCAGTAATAATCCTTTGTATTTAAGTTTAAAATATTTTAAAATTTTCTGACTATTAAATAATAAAATTAATTTATTATTCTTGTAAAGCCAATTTAAAGTAGTTAAAATAATGGAGTATTTTTGTAGATGCACTAAATACAGTTTTAAAAAATAATTTAAAGGGTGGGGATAATTAGTTTAAAAATATTGTTGAAAATTGTGAATAACAATTTGTCAATGCTTAATTGGGGGAGGCTAGATTTTTTAATGGTGCTTTTGCTTTTCTTCTAATGCACTCGGTGGATTTTGCTTTGTCCACTCTGAAATGTAAATTTTTTGTTAAATGTTCTAATACTACAGGTATAGTTGACACAATCCTCAATACTACCAGCGATATCGTCGATCCTACCATACCAGGTATTAGGTTCAATACCTTTAATTGCTTTTTTAGTCCCTTTGTAATGTAATCTCAAAAATTAATTTAAATATTAGAATATTTAACTAATAATATTTAATATTTTATTCCTTAGGTTCAAGTCCTTCTACAAAGAAAATCAGTACTTAAATTTCATTCCATATGATATATATATAACAGTATCATATTTTATTTTGTACCGCTTTCTTTCTTTCCTTTCTTTCTTTTTAAATTAATTAATTTAATTAAATTAATTGTCAAATGCTTGTAACTTTTTAGAGCACGCCATAATGAATATTTTTTGTAGACATTAATTAATTTTTGCTTTTTAAAATTTCCTTTTTGCTTTTTATGTAAAGTTTGACTCGCTCTGGGACAATTTACCTGTGGTTGATGTGGAAAATGAGTTGGGGCGTGACTTAATTAATTTTTTTTTAAATGAGTGACGAGAATTATCTGGATTTTTAAAAATTTTTAGTTTTAATTAAAGAATTAATTTTTGTGTTGTGTTTTGTGTGTGTGTGCACAATTTTTTGACTGATTTTATTTTTTTGGAATGCATTTTTTTGTATGTTGTAAAATTAATTTACAGAAATTCTCGACTATTCCGTTCTTACCTATCCCACCGATGAATTCGGTTCTACTTATATTCCCATAATTCTCAGACCACAAGGTTTGTTTTTATTTTAGTTTTTATTTTTATTCTAATTAACATTTATTGTCATTCATGTGATCGTCCTCATACGTTTGTCATGTTTTTTTGTGTGTTTAAATATTGTCGTACAGATAGTTATGTACTTGTGCTGTGTTTAATTTAAAATATTAATTAACAAAAATTACAATCAATTGAATTGGCTACAATGTTTTTTTGTTAAATGTTATTTTTAATGTTGATGCACTAGTGTATTTCAAAAGCTTGAGAATTTTGATAAATGAAAAGGATGACTCTAACTTTAATTTGTCATTTTAATTGAGTTTCGTTTTGGCAGTAGAAAAAGAATGAGAAAATTATTTTTTTGTATTGTAAAAAAAATGATTATTTTTTGAAAATGGTGATTTAAATAAATGGATTGATTAACTAATTGGATGGATTGTATACAAAAAAAAATTAGGTCCACCCCCTAGTGTTCCATGGAATGTGTCGGTGGTGGATGACCCCAAGAAATTTTCATATATTGTGACATGGATGCCACCAATTCATGAGGAAGTGGCTGTTGCCTACTACCGAGTTGAATATCGAAGTGAAACCGAACAATTTAAGCCGCTCAATAAAGAACCCATTCAACCTCCTATTACATCCTTTACTGGTATAATTAATTAAACTTAATAATTAATTAAAAATATGAAATTAATTATTTAATTTTTTTTCTCATTCAACAGCTCGTCATATAAGATCTGACAAGAAAAAATACATTTTCCGTGTCCTAGCCTGCTCAGTGGGTGGAAAATGTGCTGAGAGTGAAGAGTTTCCTTTTACAATTCCTCCCAGGGACTCTCAACGAGCCATTGTCGCCGGCGTTGTCGGTGGAATTTTATTCTTCATAGTTGCCATCATTTTGTCAGTTTGTAAGGACCAATTAACTTTTAATTTACATTTAATTTTGTTAGAGAAAAAAATAAATGACAAATAATTTGTATTTGTAGGTGCGGTCAAAATATGTAATCGACGAAAGCGACGGAAACAAGAAAAAGGTAAAATAAAAAATATTTTGGCTAGTTTAAAATTCTCTCTGTGTAGCTTTCTTTTAGTTAATTGTGCTTTAAATAAATAATGAATAATTATTAACAACTTTTCTATCTCTTTTTCTCTCCATCTTTGTTTTTGACTGTACAACTTTTGAGCGTAACAAAATAAAGTCTAACGTTTCTCTTTTTCAAACTCTCTTTTTCTTTTTCTATTGAAACCATTGTAGATTTTGATTCTTTAGCCTATAATATGGTGGCCTGTCGCCTCACCGATGCCAGAAATGGAGGCCAAATTCCTACTCAACCTCAAATCCCCCCTTCAGCCACTGCCACACTCAAAAAGTAAGCAATTTTTTTAATTTTTTAAAATTCTTCAATTTATTCTTTTTAAATAAAAAATGACAATATGATCAAAATTAAGTGTACATAATTTTTAAAGAAATTTATGAATTCATGCCAATATTAAATGTAAGGAAAGGTAAAGATTGAAGAGTCTTTTAAATTAACCATTTCAAATTTAAACATTTTTTCGAGCAGACAGAAGAGCAGTGGTGGAGCAGTAAGTTTATTTGTCTACATAAAAAATCTCAATGTGGATTTTGTCACAAAAATAAACTTTTCTTTTTGTTTATTATTTATTTTGTCTTGTCGGCTGTTTATTTTGTCCAATTAATAACGGAATTAAGACTTTTAATTTAAAATTATTTTTATTTTTTTGCACCAATTAACATTTTGAGAATGAAATAATAAGCACAACTCTCCAGAACAGGGATTTAAAATAATGGCTTTTTTAAAAAAATTAATTTTTAAATATTATTTAGTAGGCATGACATTTAATTGATTCGTTTTGCATGTCACGTTTTGTACAGTGAAAGTACGAGGAAAATAAATGTAATGATTTTTTAATTGTTTTCTCTTCAATTTACTTTCTCTTTGTAGGAATGGAGTCGCCCGAGTACGCGTTGTGATTTCGTGGGTGAAGAGAGCGTATCGGTCGGTGGGTCGCGCGGTAAGAAATTTTTTTTAATTTTAATAATTAATTATTTATTTTGTCAAAAATTTTTATTATTTAATTTTGATTGACAAGGTGGGACGCTCCATTATTCACCTGTTGGATCTCCGCCTCAAACGTCACGCCATCATTTTGACGACGATGAAGTCCCGCCCCCCATCCATCAGCAGCATCATAGTCTCAGCAGAAATTCGTAAGAGAATAAAATTGTAGCAAAAATATTTGATTTCATTAAATTTCAAAAAAGTTTATTTAATTGTGGATGTAAAACTAGAAATATTAATTTAATTTTTTAGCCCATCCCGGCATCCGACATCACCCCTCCTTGCAATTGATATCAATTCATGGACCACCTAGAGGTAATTAAATAATTAAATAATTTGACAAGGTGTGAAATTAAATAAATTAATAAAATTTAAATCGATGATTTAGATGTGGTTGATGAGTCAAGTTCGGATGATGGAGGATTTTTAGCCCCTCGCCCACTCAGGTATTTTCCACGCGGCCGCCGGAGATTCAATCTCGTGCTTCCTGGGAGTTTTGTGCCATCGAGTTCTCTAATACGGGGAGAATTCCATGGAATTCCACGGCCTTTTGCCAGTTCTCCAACCCCCCATTCCCAACATTCCCGCTCACGCTCAGCCTCCAGTAGTTTATTTAGTCCGGATCTCAATTTTACAAATCTGAGTACAGTACCTCGTTTTCCAGTTCTAGTCCAAGTTCATAAACCACCATACCACATGTGGGGTACGGCCACGACGGGGCGACACTATCATCCAAGTGTCATTGACCCCACTCTACCACCATGGGAAGCAGAGAGACTTCGGGACAATCTAGCCCGAGATTTAGACTATTTGGAACGACAAGTTCCATTCTTGTCCAAACAATCCCCACCAGCTCTTGTCTCCATTCCAGATAAAAGTGGCTCGGGTTCCTCTGTTCGATTCCAAGAGAGAAGTTCATCTTCTGGATTTCAAAGTGCCAGTAAAAATACCACGTCCACCATTCCATCAGGTCAAAGTAGTACCGGTGAAATTCTTATACGACCCATTGCTCTCCCAGAAGAACCTGCTGCTGTTCAAACTTTGTATGCCACTTTCCCTGTTCTTCCATTCCGTTCTTTACCCCCACGTACCTATGAAAATTGGCCTAGGAGAGAAAACACTCCCCCCATTTATGCCATGGCAAGATCCCCATCTTTTGATGTTGATGAAGCCCCACCCAATACTGTCTCTGCACCGGAAGTGAGTCCATCTACGAGGACCCTGTCAGTGGATGAACCCTACGAATTTGACCCTGTTTGTCCTGACACAAGCCCTGAAATTGTGTACCCACCTCAACCTCATCCTTCAACCACTACCTCAACCACTTCCTCCTCCTCCCGTTTTAAAAGAACTAGAGAAAAATATGAAAATATGGAGGCTCGAGTGGCCGCCATGAAGGAAGAATTTTTTGAGTACCGTCGACGACAAAAAAAACGAATGGAAAGTGTGTGCTAGCAATAACTAAATTAAATAAATAAATTATATTAAAATAAATATATAAATATATATATATAACATTTCTATGTACATCTTGTAACCGAAAATACTACAACTTTAATCTCTATCTCTCTCTCTACAATTAAATACCAAAAAAATATAAAGTTTAAAGAGAATTTAACAAATGAACAATGAAGTTTTTTGAACATTTTAAAAATGAAAATTTGTTGGACAAAAAAAATGGATGACGAATCATCATCATGAGAAATTAATTTAAATGCTGTGAGAGTGTGTGTGTTGATTATAAAAAAGTTTGAATGTCAAAAAAATAATTAAATGTGCGCGTCTCTCTCCTGTTAAAAATATTTAAAAGAAAAGTGGAAATGAGGGAAAATTAATTTTTTTTGGTCTGAGTGTGCTCCAGCTAAATTGATAAGACGCTAACTTTTAAAAAAATGACTTTGTAAAAAATTTAAGAATTTTAATAATAATTTAATAATAAATAAATAACAAGAATATATATAAATAATAAAAACACGAAGAATCCTACTAAAAAATTAATTGTATAACTACTGATTAACTGATAATACACTACATAAATAATAATAAAATATTTATGAAATCAAGTGACGAGGAAGAGAAATATTTGAGAGAGAGATTTCCATAAGAAAAAATACTGATGACTATTATATACATATATATAAATATATATATTATTATAATTATTATACAATTGATAAGAGTAGCGGACTCCACGGTGTTCAATTTTATTTTGTCTCTTTTATTTTTTTCGTTCGTTCGTTCAACTGCCATTATTTTTTTTGTTTCTCATCAGGTTTTGAAATAAAAATAATTAATTAATAATATTCATGTCAAACAATAAATTGTTTTTGTTAAATATTTGTAGTTAAAAAAATATTGTTTTCATGGATCGAGACTGATTTAATACTCTGTTTTTTATGGTAGGTTGGTTAAGTCGTAATGGAAGAAAAAACTGTTTTTGTACAATTAGTTTAAATATTTAGAATGGTAGGAAATTGTTAATTATTATTGTAGACAATTAAAGTCTAAAAAATATACTTGGTTGATGATGACACAGTCTCTTGTATAATTTTAATTTTTGTAGTTTTCGGATTTCGTTCTTACGACGTTTAAACTCTATTTTGTTCAACTCGAAATTTTTATATTATTTATTTTAATTCTTTTTTTAATTTCATTTTTCGCGCTTCAACGACAACAAAGATGAAAATTTTAATGAAAAGAAGTTTTTTAGAATGAGGTTTACGGTCAAAAAAAAGTTTTATATAATGAAATACATATAAATAGGTATATTGAATTAGATAAAATGTACCAAAAAATATTTAAAATCGATTTATTACATTTTTATTAATGATACAAAATTGTTTATTTAATTTTAATTGTCTAATTAGAGATGATGAAGAAGAAAAAAAACAAAAGGATTTAGATTTGAGATGTGTAGTAAATTTTTTTAAATTATGGTTTCTCTCTCTCTGTAGTAATTTATTTTAATTTATTTTGTACGTAAAATTATCTTTCTAATGTAATAAAACTTATATACCAAATTGTTCTACATTCTAATGGAGTTCAAAAGGAGAAGAAAAACAAAAAAAGAAAAAAAAGTTTGCAACACTCAAAAAATTTAAAAAGAAAATGAAAACTTTAAATTTAAAAAAAACACGGATCATTATTACAACCAAATTAAAATGATAATGATTATTTAATGATGATGAAAAAAAAATTGATAATGGGCATGACATGATCAAAAAAAAATTTTTTTGTGCATGCCTATTATAAACCTACAACTTGACATAATTTAAAAAAGAGCCATTAAAAATTCTCATGATCATTTGTACTTGTATTTTTTTGTCTCTTGTTGTTTCTTTGTCATTTTATTTCATAATTAATTATGCATATTATTCCAAGGCACTTTTAGGAGTCGGGTTTGTGCAAAACAAATGTGGGGAGAGTATTATGACAATTTGAAAATATTTATCAGGAATGTAGGACGTCTTAGAAGGCATTTTTGAGAATTTGTAAAAACTTGCCCCTGACATAAATATGATGCCATCACTCTCCTTTTATTATGCCATGCCATCATACAAAAATGAACGTTAATAAGATTCTTGTTTTCCCAAGTCATTCAAAAATAAATTTCATCATGGCCAGAAATGCACTTTTTTGATAAAACCAAGAGAGAAATTGTTAAATTCCAGTCGTCAACTTGCAAATAGTGACAACTTTATCGACTTTAAATATTTCGTATTGTATTGATTGACAGCATGGTTTATGCAATATGTAAATTCCTTCAAAGATAGAAGGAATGTCCAGATAAGCCAAGAATTATGAATTTGTTTAAAGTGTACGAATGTTACACTTGATGCAAATATCTGTTATTTTATGTGATTCTCCAACGTCCGCTCTGGTTAGGGACAGCTGTATAAATACCTCATCCAACATTCATATTTTTATCTTTTGTCTTGCAGAAAGAGCAGAAAGTCTGAATCACTTAAGATTGTTAGACGTTTAGAGTTTAGTAAAACAGGCCACCTCGTTTCTTTGTACGTGATGGCAAATTATAGACCAAGACCAAGATCAAAATTTCAAGAGCAAATTTTGTGGACGTCCCCTCAATTAATTCAATTTCCTGACAAGCCAAAAACTGGACAAAATGTGGACAACAAAATAAATTTTAATAGGACCTCCATCAAGGATCCTCGTCTTTACCATCAAGAACAAGTAAATGAACCCTTCACCTTGGGATATGGACCACTTCGCGTAGAGCCACTCGTTCACTATGACCCATGGCTCATCCCTGAAAAATTCAAGCCTACATCAACATTTAATTCTGTCCACGACGTCACCCAAGAAAATTTCTTTGATTGTTTTGTGAGGAGAAAGGACTCAGGTCAACAAAAAATGTCTTTGGATCAAGAGGTCATACGCACCTACTCGAATTCTTACATGTCAACAAAACCGTCCCCCATTCATTGGACTGATCTTGAGTCACTTGGCAGATTCAAGGCTCCCAAGGAGGAAACGAATTTAGGTAATGACGTCAACTCAAGTTCAATCAATTCATTTGTCCCTACCAAGAAACTTTCTCAAGGAACCAACTCAACGCATCATCGTTCAATAGAGTCAGGGTCATGGGATCAAAACACTAAAAAGAGTTTCAAGCAAAACCAAGGAAATTATTGTGGTAGGAGCCGGTCTACATGGCGTCCTCCTCGCCATGTCCGGGACAAAAATGGCAGCACAACTTGGAGCTCATCTCGTTCAGCGTATCGATCAAGACCATGGGAAAGAAAAGGACAAAAGAGGAGACAAGATCGTCGAGACTATGAATATAGCAAGACCAGAAGAAGACATTCCTCTAATGAGAGGGAAATAGGCGACAGGAGAGAATAATTATTTTAACTACAATGATTTCTAAATAAATATTGTCAAAGCCCAGCCCCGAAATACTCTTTGTATTGTTAAGTAGTTGTAGTTAAAAATACTGAATAAATCAACTGATGAAATCAGTTCAAGTCGAAAAAAATGATTACAAAATTTGAGGGAGTGTTTTAAGTAGAATAGTACTGGATTTATTCATTATAGTACACAATGACATTTTTGCACATTTGTTCTTTTTTTAGATAAATAGCGTTTACACAAATATCTCACAATTTCATACCATTAAATTACAATTAAAACAGTTTAAATTTCGTCAATTTTCAGTAGCACTTGAGAGCTAAGTAGAGAGAGAGAGTTGATATAATAAATTGGCATTATTATTATTTTTAATAAATTACATGACAAAATAAATATAAATAGTATAGTAGACAATTTTGGATAGCGGACAATTTCATTCTTCCTTTAATTAAATTCCGTCCTTAATTTTATATTACTTATCCGTTTACAATATAAAAACTATTTAAATTAATTTTTGTGTGATTCATACAACGAACCATTTTTAATAAATGACAACCATCAACCAGAACCAGCTAAAGCATATCATATTTAACTAATTAATGCATTTAATTGTGTTTACTAAATATTACTTGTACACAATTTTATCCTAATATTCATACACAACCTGACAATTAACATCATCAAGGGTTTGGATAGATTATAAAGTCACAAGAGCTAATAAAAAGAGAAAGGATTGAAAAAAATGTTCTATATGACATGTGACCAACACCATTAGGGTTCAAATGGTTTAATTTTAACTGACTAAATTACATTGCTCATCCTACATGGTAATGGCATACATGGGTTTTTCTTATATTACAGTTTACATTGCAGAATTGTGTATGTAAATATTATAACAAATGTACATTTTGTGAATATGGTAATTAATTATAGTTACACCAGTCAAGTATAAAAAAAGAATTAAATATTCAGTTAATTACAATAATACAATAAGGCAAATTTCACAACATTCTTTTTTTAAATGACGTCATTAAATGCTAAGAAGTTTAGCTATATTCATCTATAAATTGACAAGAATCATTTTATTTTTTTTACAAAATCAAGAGTGATCTCCCAATAATTTAGGGTCAATTATTTTGTGCTTTCTCACCAACAAATATTCAATTTTAATTTAGACATATAGAGAACATTCTCATTTCAGTGATGTCATAATTGTATAGATTTCCACGAAATACTTCTGTACAATAAAACAAAAATTTAGTACCCCAACCCTTGTGTTCTTTTGTCCAAATTAGAAGCCAATCACAAAAAAAAATTAAATATTATTGGACATACATGTACATGTACTTGTAAAATAAAACCCGTAAACTGTTAAATTTGATAATTAAAATTTCAAAAAATATACACCCACTATACATGTATAGGTAGTTGACGTTCATCTTCATTGGTTTTCATTCGTACAAAATTGATGAAAATGATTTTTTAATATTTTTTACAATAAAATACTTTCTTGGCAGTAGACTGGACACTAAACACGTTATACTTAACTACATTTGTATATACATAAATATAGTGCCTAATATGTAAAATAAATATAATATTTATAGGTGGGTAACAATAAATATGTAAGATAATTAATTATTAATTATCTTTACGTTTAAAAATAAATAGTAGAAAAAGATTATAACAAACAATTCTACATTATAGTAAATTGCAGCTGTAGCTCAATTCTCCTCATTTTCTTTTTCTTGGTCTGTCTGTACAAATTCAAGACGACGTTAAAATTGACTATTGTAATAATTGTCATGGATTATAATTAAGCTTTGGATTTTTGATGGAAATCTTACCTCTAATTACAATTAACTTATACTAAATTACATGGTTCAAGAAATTATTCTAATTATATAAAAAAAGAGAAAAGAGTTACAGAGAACATTTTTTTAACATGTCACAACTTATTTAAAAAGTAGTTTACCCTTAATTTTAGTCAAACTTATTACATTTAATATTCAAAAGCCCAACAAGTCTTTTTTATTTTATTTTTTTAAGTATCAAACCTTTGACTTTTCCAAAATCCAAACTTCCTTTTCTTTTTATCTCCTTTTAACTTTAACTGCAAATTATTTTTGTTGTAAAAAAGAATTTAACTAACTACAATATGACAGTACAAGAATAACTACTTGAATTATTCTATTAATTATTGTAAAGTTTGTGCTAACTACAGACAGTAGTTTTTTTTTGTTCTAAAAATTGAAGTATTGGCTTGATCATTAATCTCAACATTGCAAATGTCCTAACGTAAATTGGCTGTTTGGCGTGAAGAAAATATTTAAAAATTAATGTTAGTCTCTTCACAGTATTTAAATATTGTCTACTGTATCTTCGTTGAATTAAATTCTTATTAGTGAACCCTGGCAAACTTAAATTCATTAAAGGAGCTCATTTTTTTATGTAACGATTGAGTATAGAGATTATTGTAAAAAAAAATTGGTTTAAACTGCTGAGACGGTGGGATGCTCGGATTTTGTTCCATTTAATATTTTTCCATGGGGGATACTGAAATTAATAGTAAATATTTAAATCATAGTTAAATTGTATTTTAGTCTTAATTTTATTCGCAATTTTAATATCTGTAGATTATGTACCTGTGACTATTTTTGGGGTCACCAACAGGTCGTAATGAGTCTCGTACATCCATTATCGATTCATTCAATGGCTGCTTCTCACTATTTTCACAAATTATTTTCAAAAAAGTCACATAAAACAGTTTTATAATTTAATTAATTAATTAACTTACCAAATGGCACTTTTGGCAGTGTTGACTAATGATGGAGATCTTTTTTTGCCACAAGTCTTATTCGTAAGTGTCCACATGATACCTGAAAATTTGAACGTGAATTAATTTAACTTTTAATTCTTGAATTTTAATTAATTTGATGACAATGAACACGTACCTGTTTTATTCATTCGACAACAAGTAATGTCAAGAATGCAAAGGAGAACGAGAAGAATTGCTAGAACAATTGCAATTAAAATTGGCATCTTGATTGAAGCATCCGATAAATTTTCTGCAACTTCATAGCCCATAGTCCCTCCTGCTGAAATTATTTTTTAATAAAAAAAATTAGTTAACTATTCAAGTTCTACACATTAAAAAATCACCAATTAAACATTTATCCAGAAATTCATGCATAATATATTTACAATGACAAATTGTCATTGACAAAATTTAATATCTTTTTTAACTTTGATCTGATACACGCTCACATCCAAAAATGAAAATTGAGTGGACTAATTTGCAAATTGCGCTCACATTTAATTAAATAATTAAATTGAATGAAAGAACTCATCAAAAAATATTGCACAAACTGGAAATTACTCCAAATTTACTTCAAAGAAGCTTCAAAAAAAGTAGCTACTGCTCACTGAAAAATTTGTGTTCATTTTTTGAAAAATTTTTGCACGACACACAAACCACAATTAAAAATATTTGAAAGCATTTTAGAAAGACTGTAATTTATAATTTATAGCAAAGATATTACCTGAGATATTACAAATAGCATAGGAGTAGCAGAGAATTTTTATTTAAGATGAAAAAAGTCCACTCGTCAATATAAATTAGTTTCCAAACAAGAACGAGAGAGAGAATACTCACAAAACCATCATTAAATTATCACAAAACAAAAGTAGTTACCATTTTAATATTAATTAAAACTGTACGGGACGTCACTGCATGTTATATCAAAGACAACTCACAAAACGAAACGAAATAGAAAATCAACTTCAAAAAAACCCCAATTGCTACTTGCCATTTTGTTCAATTTACTCAACAACAAGACAGAGACTAAAATTAAATTAAAGCAAAAATTTTTTTAGCATGTTTTTTATTCAGCGTTCCATGTAAATCTCACTCTCTGTTCTATTTTTTTTAAAAGTCATTTCATCAATATTCAATATTTAATGTTATTTAATTATGTGTTAGGGTAGCTTTTTCTTTTACAAATGGGAATTTTTTGTATTTGAATACATCAATTATATTTTACATGTACTGTAACATGTAATAATAATTATTACATTTTTTTTATTTGTTTATACATTTAAGTTAGTTAGTATCTTATAGAATTTAATTGTCAATTATTCTTCGTGGTATTAATTCACTTCCATTAAAGCAAGATCATTTAAATTTTTTTTCAGTGTAGTAGTGAGATGGATAATAAATTATGTAAAATAATTAACGTCACAATTAAATCCGCTTCTAAGCCTTTTTTTTCTTGTACTAGTCAATTTTTAATAAATTGTGGATGGCACAATTAAAAAACTGAGAACTAGAGTACTGCAAAAATTCTACTTTCATGGGAATGTATAGGATAAAATCAAAGATTCATTCATTAATTAACTCTGTTCATACTTTGTTAAACATGCTGACTTCATGTAAATCGTATTTTTAAATATTTCGACTTTTAAATATGGCAGGCTCACTCTTTCGCTAGAGTAAAAGTACATTTTTGCAAAAAATATTATTCTAGATTAATCAGTATACATTCCCAAAAAAAAGAAGAATTATTACAAACACTTCATGCAACAATCCTAATGGCTATTTAATATACTTTTTTTTATTTTAAATTTTCTACTGATTACCAAAGTCCTAATTATTTAATTATTATTATTATTAAATATAATTTACTCAATATTTTACAAATACTTTGGATATCATATTCAGTTCATCAAATTGATCATTACCAAAGTGCTAAATATTTTTAAGGTAATTTTCTTACAGGCAAACAGTTTCACTTCCAGTTCCTTCTACATTTAAGTATATCAGTTATAGACTTGCTTAATTCAATTTAAAACATTAAAAAGTGTTCATTATAATTAAACTTGTATTTTTATATTTAATTACTTTTATTTATTAACATGGAAGAGAAGACACGAGTACTTAAATGCTATTTTATTTACCCCTGCATTTGTCTGTTCATCTATCTAATTAATTAATTATTATTTTATTTATTTTAAAGGAATGATTTATGATCAAAAAAAAGTTTTGCTAAATATTTAACATTGTCAAAATTTAATTTAATCAAAACTTGGCAGTTTAGATTGAGAAATCAAAATTAGGAGAAAGTGACTGAGATAAAAAAATTCTAGTTTCTAGGAGCTCATTTAAATAAAATTCTTTATATAATTTTCAAGTCTATTTAAATTACAATTATGGCGTGTCCACGACCAGTCATGTACAATTAAATGGCACAAACTTTATTAATTAAAACTATTGTGTCTTCAAAAGGATTATATGCCATGTCATCAACAATTAAATATTTAACCATAGTAAATATTTATAGAGAGAGGATTGTATCAGTAGAGAGAATAATTGTATTTCTAAACTCAATTAAAGTAGAATTGGAAATTAAATTTTACAATCAATTTTAAAAAAGTTTAGAGTATTTGCACTTGTGTCTACTTTAAATAATTTATAAAAACAAAAATAATAAAGCAAAGATTTGAAGACACAAAGTTATAAGCTCACAGAATAAATAATACAAGTCTAATGATAATTTTAATTATTTAAGTTTTAAAATTTAACAACAGCTTAAATTGTAATTTTAAAAACATTTACAGCACCACGTCATTCTGCCGTTCCGTTGTTTTTTTTACGAGAAAAAACACACGGGCTATAAAGAAGAAAATTGTACAAGAAATACACACAAAATCTTTTCTCTGCTAAATGTACTTTATACTATCAATGATTATTATTGTTTATTATTTCAAAGTCTCCGAGATTCTTTTTTATTTTATATTGCGTTACATAATTTTATATTTAATTTATGTTAGATTGCCTAAATTGAGAGATAAAAATCTAATGGTAAATCCGTAAGGAGGAACACATAATTTATTTTAGAATATAATTAATTCTATTAATTCTAAAAATTAAAATATTTAAAATTGACAATCAATAAGGTACTAATTTGATCTCACAGAAAAAAACAGTAAATTGTACAAAATTCCCTTTTTCAAAAAATACAGCAGTTTTAGGAATGAAATGATTCGTTTTAACGAAAGTTTTAACTACTGTCGTAGAGCTCAGAGGCATGAACTACAGAGGAAATTAAAATGAGAAAAATTAATAGCAGAGAAGAGAATGCTGTGGGTACAAATCACATAGGAGAGATAAATGAAAAACCCATGAAGAATGGGCCGTAAATTACTAGATGAAGTAGTGGCTGTACTCGGATTTGGCTTCGACGATTCTAAAATAATAAGAAAATCACCATTCAGGCTACATTTCCTACATTTTGACAACTTTCACCAAATTATTTTAGCCTTCTTCCTACTCTACCCATCACCATTAAAAATTTCTTCTTTAGAGTTTTGACTAAAGAACCACCGATAATTTTTTAAAAATTTAATTAAATTAATTCCTGTTCTAACTCAGTTATCAATTAGTTTGATTTTGACTATCTCATTTTAATATTTTATTTGCATGATTTATGTTTTGGTTGGTTAAAATTTTGAGAGGGATAAAAAAACGTTAAAAAACTGGTTAATTTTTGACAAAGTATTAATTAATTATTAATCCCTTTAAAAAAATACTGATCACTTCACTGTAAAGCACAAAATTCACCCGAAGCAATTTTTAGTTTTCTAAAAAATTTGTTTGGCAATAAAAAACGAGACAAGAAAAAAGATTTGAAGCCAGTTTTATTTAGAAATTTGAGACAGAATTAATAGGATTATTCTTCAGTTCAATAGTTAAGAGACAATACAAGCTTTAGCTGTAAAAAAATTATTGTTAGCTGCCATGAAAGTTATAGCGCGCCCCCGTTCACAATGTGAATTTCACGTGAATAAAAATTTGGTAATTGATTTTTGTCTAACTGATTAACTTCTTTAAATGATCTGTTAGTTTCATAATGAATCATGATAATTTTTGTTTCCATCTTAATGAGCAATCAAGAGACAGAAAAAAGAGGAAGCGATAGATATGAGAATAATAAAAATTAATTAGATTGATTACCTGAAGGCGGAAGAGTTGTCCTAACCAAGATTGTTGAAGGAGGACTGTTACCTAAAATAATAATAATAAATTCATCAGTTTTATCATCAGTGATATGTCACGACCTTGAGTGAGCAGTGCTCACTGAGCAGTGCGTTGACTCAAATATTTTTGGACTTGATCAATTCCACTATTAAAACATCCGTCAAAATTTACCACAATTGAAATAAATGAAAAATTACCAATAATATTGTGAGCACGAATCTCAACTTTGTAGTAAGTTCCTGGCAGAAGGTTCCGCAGAACGTGACGAGGCTCACCGAGGCTTTTCTGCTCCACCTAAAATAAAATAATATTGTCTTGTTAAATACAGTTTAATTAAATGAATTAGAATAAGTTAATTGTATAAAAAAATAAAGTCAACTTACTGTTCTACTACCGTAAGGAACCCAGGTACCCGAGGTATTTCTCACCAAAACGTAGGAGATCTCAAAGTAGTCAATTCTCTCCCCATTATTTTCTGGAACTTGCCAACGAAGTTCAAAACGATCAGGGTATGGATTGATTGCGAAACCTTTATAAAAAAATAAAATAAAATTTATATTTATCAACATATTTAAAAATCCCAATGACTTGATAATACAAATATTTGTAAAATAGACAAACCTTGATAGTCTTCTCCTAGAATTTTGGGAGCTTCTGGAAAACTCCTCTGCAAATAAAAAAAGAATAAAAATGACATAAATTAAATTCCTAACAGTAGACTAATAGTAAATATTTACCTTGGGCATCATTTCAAATCTTTCTTGAGCAAATTCTCCAACTCCTACAGCATTCTCGGCTGCAAAACGGAATTGATACTGTCGTAATGGCTCCAAATTTTCCACAGTGAATATTTGTTGATCTGTATAAAATAATAATTAATTACATTAATCCCATTATGTTTATTCTCTCATGTCCATTCATGCCACCATCATTATTTTTAGAGGACAGTCCTACAATTTTACAATGGACTGGTCATTGCATAAATTACATTGCAGACTAATACAAAAACTATCTATTTTGGCAACGGACCCTGGCATTTTGACAACTGCCCCTATGCCAATGTCTCGTAGTAAATTACGTTCAAGTCCAACTTTTTTGGACTCTTAGTCTATAAAATTGTATCTCTCTTTCTCTCTTTTTTATAGAATTTTTTTTTATAAAATTGAAAGAACATAAAAAAGGACATTACCGACTGGCCATGTTACTCGATTTGCTTCATTCCATTGAAAACTGTTCCCTTCTTTATATTGAGCTACAAAACATTAATGACATGATCAATTTTCCAATTTAAACTGAATTATATCAAGTACTAAAAATAATTTACATTTAGACAAAGAAAGAAAAAATCCTTCATTTTAAGCACCAGACATACCTACAAAACGCTGAATCGGCAGTCCTCCATCATCAGTCGGTCCCACGATTTTAAATGAGACACTCGTGGCCGTTATACCCTAATAAAAAAAATCAAATTTTAATCAAAATAAATGTAATCAATTTAATGTCACTTCATTTTATTTTATGTAAACTTACATGGGTGATGACTTGGAGAATTGACCCTGGTTTACGAGCCTCCTTTAACTGAATCCTATTTATTTTGACAATAAATAAAGTTAAATACTGTTTCAATTTATAACTATAAATAAAATTTACCTGTGTTGAGCTGTGCCCAATTTATTTGTGGCAATACAATTGTACCAACCATACCGCTCTCGATTATAAGGAACGACCTTTTTTTAAAAAAATAATTTAATTGAGTTTACTTGTTTGAGAAAGTTAAAATTATTTTAAAGATAAATCCAATGGATTACCTGGAGAGAACTTTGTGACTGCGTTCCATAAATTACGATCTCTGGGGGGTTATTAATGACTAGAATTTCCGGATGTGCCATAAAATACCTGAAATATAAATTATGAAAATCATTTTTCTGACAACAGACACATTTAAATTTTTAATATTATAATTAAAATTAACATACCATGAGATGGTAGCATTTGGAATGGCCTCCGCAAGACAAGTTATATTAGCTGCCTTGGCATCCCATGACCATGCCTCTTTCACTGGAGTGTTAGCGAAGGATGGAGGAAATTCGACTGTTAAATGTCCCAATAGTTCAGCTAAAATAAAATTTCAACAATTATTTTCTGTTCTGTACATACATCATTATGAATTTAATTAAGATTAATAAAATGATCATACTTTTTGAATTTAAAGCATTCTGAGCAATACAATTGTAGAGGCCATCATCAGTGCGTAGTAAATTGTCAATTTTAATTGTTGCAATTGTCATGGGGCCATCTTTTCGTTGATCTGTGTAGATTCGAGTGTCCCTTTGTGGACCATGAATAAATGGCTCCATTTTACTGTCCTTGTGAAATACAATGTCCGGAGCTGGATCCCCAGAAGCTCGGCAAGTGAGAAGAGCCGTCCCATCAACTTGAGCTCTGATTTTTTTAAAAAAATAATTTAATTATTATACTGTACAATTATTTATAATTTATTCTCTCCACGAAATTGTTCGTGTCTTGGCGAAAAGTCATGTGAAAAATAGAGATAAACTTACGTGACATTCTTGAATTCTTCAATGATCGGTTTCGTGACGACTGCAAGGTGAGCTGTCACTGATGTTGGTTAGTATGAAAAAAAGGAGAAAAAACGATTAGACAAGAATAAACATAAAATATTTTATAATAATTCTGCATCTACTTACTTATTGCAATGCCCGCTGTATTCTTTGCCGTACACCTGTCAAAAAACAATTTTTTTTACAAAAATTCCTTCATTTTT
Source organism: Arrhopalites spinosus (assembly GCA_034700945.1). Lineage (NCBI taxonomy): Eukaryota > Metazoa > Arthropoda > Collembola > Symphypleona > Arrhopalitidae > Arrhopalites > Arrhopalites spinosus. Next base: position 80,422 of record JAQIVZ010000002.1, read on the forward strand.
TATTAACAATATCAAGGCCAAGAACTTACCTGTACATTCCTGAATCTTCTCTTCTTAAATTATCAATTTGCAAAATCCCTTTGTACCTAAAATCAAAGCCCAAATTATTATTTAAAATATGAGACTAAAAATTAAAGAAGCAAAAATAACACTAAAAAATAAAATAAAATTTTACTTGTCTACGACGAAACGACCCAAATCACTCAAATCCTGTCCCCGTTGGTTTACCCATTCATACCTTTAAAAATGGTAATTAACATAATTAAATGGCATTCCCATAAAGTTAGTCTTTTACTAAATAATTGATCAGTAATTACTCTGGTTCTGGTTTGCCAGCTGCGGCGCATTGGAGTAAAACGCTGGAACAAAAAAGATTATAAATTGGAGAAATTATTCATATAAAATTATCTACATGTAGGACATACAACAAATTTGTACTAATGAGTCACAACCAAGTAAATAAATACCTGCCACTCTCCACTCCTTCCGTTGGTGGCTGTTGGCTTAACATTCTTGGTTTTTCTTGAACCTAGAGAGTAAAATAATGTAAAATAACATGCCATATAAATGAACTGACCTTTTAAGGATAAAATATAACGAATGTATAACATGTACACCCATGACAAAAAAATCGAATTCCGCATTAATTGGCTCCCGCATTGCAATTTAACATGATAATTTATTCATGAGAAAGAGAGAGAGAGAGAGAAGGATTTTATTCAAACAAACCACAAAAACCCCATGTTGCTATTCATATTTAAAAACACTACAGAGAGTAAAGAGTCTTCCGCTTTATATCAGCCTGTCATATTTTATAAAACCACAGTGGGGATATTCTGTATAAAATTTTAGCTACGAGCCAAAAACACAAGAACCAAGGTCAATTAATTATGTAGGCAGACAAGAATAGAATAGCCCATCTTTTTTTGGAGGTGGTTACACTTCAGAATATATTTTCTCTCTCTCTCTCAAAATTATTCCTCTTTGTCTATTTTTCATGGGCAGTGGACTCATTCTCAAAAAACCCCTTCTTTTTTATACAAAATAATAGGACCTAGTAAACAATTTTATCCAGAATTTTGCAGAATAAAAAATAAAAATTCAATTGTCTCTCCATTTTTGAGTAAAAATAAAAAAAATAAATGTACAACTAAAAGACCAAGTCATTCCATAAAAAAATTTCTTTTTTTTTACCTCCAGTTGAATATGTCTCTCTTCAACTTTCCCCAGAGAAATAACTCGGACTCTGTCAATTAAAAAGAAAGTAAATTGTAGTTAAAGTACATACATATATATTTAGTACTGCTGCAAAAAAAAGAGAAAGTTGGACTAATAAAGTCACTCACCTGCAAGTGTAAACTCCTTCATCATAGGCAGAAACATTTTTCACCATGAGACCGTCGGGCGTTGGCAAATAATGATCTACAAATGGGGAATAAAGGACAAGATTTAATTGCCAATTTTATATATATTTTCTACAATCTCTCAAACTAATTACTTTTCCTCAGTGCCAAGTCAACTAACGTGACTACAAGTCATACATACAAAATGTACAATATCAGGACAAACCCTTTGTTAATACTCCAAAGAGAGAGAGAGAGTGGGAGTCAAAGTCTCTTTATTATTAATAGACGTGTCGTGTGAGTCGTGATTTCTCTTCTCATAAAACCTAATTGGCACTATATATAAAATTGTATGACTCTTTTAATATAACTACCTTCATACACACACAGTCTATATTCCTCATGAAACCAAATGACAAAAAGGTACACTCAGTAGAGAGACCAATAAAGATTTGTTACTCGAATGCACCAACACTCTACGAGTGTATGAATGAAGAATTGACATGAGGAAAATTTTATCCTCAAAATAATTCAATTAAGAAGGAAAAAGCAAATAGAATTATTTTGTTCCATAAATTACATTACAAGTCTTGTCTTGAAAATCCCCAGTCAAAATGCCCCCCAATCCTGATCTAAACATGAAAGTGACTTGAAGCACATGAAAGTAATTCAATAAAAACGAGAACAAGAGCCAGATCTCAAAGAACAAGAGAGAAGGATGGAGAAGGAGGAGAAAACATACACATAAAAAAAGTTGGAGATAGTACAAAAAAGTATAAGAAAAACAACAACAAAAAATAAATTAATAACATCCTTCTACCCAAAAAACACTCCCCCTTGTACACTTAATGCACTTAATTAGACTGTGTGTGAACAAGTGTAATTTGTTTTTTTTTGAACAAAGTACAGATAATTTTCTTCTAGGTCTACGTTTTTATGTTACAAGATTGACACGATAAAACATGAAATGTCATTAGTACCGGTAGCATTTATGGTTTTGTGATCTTTCTTCCAGTCCACGGATGGTGACGGATCTGCTTTTACTCGGCATCTGACTTTGTAGTCCGTATTTTTCACTGCATACTGATTTATGGGAGCATCCTCAAATGTGATGGGCACTGTAAATTAAATTATATGATAATTAAAATTATTATATTTTAATTTAAATTAAATCATTAACATTTTTATAGTCATTTAAATTAAACTCATTCAAGTTATATTTTAGCCTCATTTAAGAGAAGAGAAAGTATTGTATATTTTTTCAATGAATTATCATCATAAAAAATTCTCTTTTTCCTTTCTCTTGACTTTCACTGAAATAAGACAAGCTTTCTCATGAAAGGGATAAGAATAATATACACAAATTCTCGTCTAGCCACTCGGGATTATAAAAATCGATGAGTGAGATAAAATTAGATAAACAAAATTGGACCCAGCTTAAATAAAGCCTGCTAAAGATATTTTCCTTTGTAAACTATACAGTTAACTATACACCATACAAAATGAAACAGAAGGTTTCCATATGTTAAATATTTACTACAATCATTCTCCCGATGACAATCTACAGGGAGACACACAAAAGTTTATAAATATAAAAAAAAAAATCCTCCCATAAAATAATTCCATTGTATGGCTCACCAAATGTGCTCAGCTTAAACGAAGTAGTCAATCTGAAAAAAAAAAACAAAAAGAAAGTCAAAATTTCATGTAGGGGATAATTAGGTTCATTTTTTTACGAAAAATATGAAAAAAACAATGGACTTACTGTTGGTTATTGGCATACATGGCCGTACATTTGTAAGTCCCCAAATCTTCATTTTGAACAGTACTGAAGAATAAAGATATTTGTCCCGGTTGTTCTCCCGGTAATATCTCCACTCTGGGGGAAAATCACAAGGAAGGAAAAGAAAAAAAAGAATAAAAGTTAGCGTCAAATCTTATCATTAGCCCCCAAACACCAAATAAAAAACTAGCCAATAACATCCACAGGCAACAAAAAAAACTAGACTATCTTTCTCTCTCTCTCTCCAATTTTCATACATATAAAAAAGTTAAGTCTAAACGTCAAAACTATGAAAAGATCGGATCTTTCCATAGTAGATTTTTACGGTTAAAACCATATCATTATTTTCTGTATACTACAGATACACTAAATACTACATTACATGTATATACATATATCCAAACATCTTTCCCCCCTTTCTCTCTCTCTCTACTTTATTATGGATAATCTATAGGGGTCAAAATACTGGCAAAGTTGTACCCAACTTTTTGGATTCTTTTCTTTCAGCCCCACACACTTTTACTCGTGCAGATTATATACAAACATTCGTTCCATTTTTTTGTAGTTCATTTTTCATTTTTTTGGCTAGAAAACTACGGGCATTTATTTTTGTATACACACAGCATTTTCAAGTTAGGCAACAATAGGAGCATTTTATTAATTTTGTTTAGTTGTTTTTTTAATTAGGTATTTAACATTGCTTAATTATTTTACACAACTACAATGTTACTAGGCATATTAGTTTTGTTATTACGGTGAAATTGCAATTTAATTACAATTCAGTTTACTTTCAACAATTACTACAAAGTACACAATTACACAACACAAGTGAATTTAGAGGTAAACTACTGTATAATTTTTTATTTATTTAAGAGGAAGGGAGTTAAAAATAAAAATGGAGAGGGAAATAATTATGGAACAACCTTTCTCTTTTTTTTGACTCTTGGGAAAATGCTTTATTTCCTTATGACGACTACACATTCTATTTGATTAAATGTAATCTCTACATATGTGTAGGCCATTTAATTTATTTTTATCACAAAAGAAAAGGAGAAAAGTGAAGGTAAATACGTCATTCATTGATTATAGAAATTTTTTTATATATAACTTTATATAAGTTTAACTATAATGGTCAACTTATAGAGAAAATTAGTTTTAATATGGAAACCATTTTATTCATTCTATTTATTCACGCTTGAAAAAAAAATATTATTTTTACATGACTTGATTCACAAAATCCACTTACAAGAAAATATTCTTTTTTTTATGTTTAACGTTAATTAACTTGTGAATAATATTCCTGTAAATAATACTCACTTTTGTGAAAGGAAATTTTGTGGAGTCATAAATTGTAAAAGGTCAGAGAAAAAAGGAAAATAAAATAAGGGTTTAATTACATTACTAATATTAGTTAGAACATGAACATGAACAAGAAACTACGAGAGCATAAAAAATCCACAATCAAATTTTATGAGAAGAAGAAACAACAACAACAGCTTCATTCACAATAAAACTACACAAATAAAACAACAATTTCTATAAATAAAAAAATCAGGCAGTTTGCTGATTTTCTAGTTGTTTACACATTATTATTTTTTAATCGTCTTTGCTTTTCAGTACTAATTTGGCATTGGCTGATTTTTTTTATAATTACATTGACAGCCAACTACATATACTTTGTGTGATTTTTGGGTAAAATTAAATTACAAATTGAAAGGGAAAATAAAGCAAGGGATATTTTATAAAAAAATGTGATCATTAAAAAAATGAGAACAACAACAAAAGAAAAAATTTTTTACATCTAAATTGACTTTATGTCAGTGTGAATTACAAATTTCCAATCAAACACTAATATAATTATAATAAATTCACACCAAAATAAATTTTTTTTAATAAGGGAAGAGAAGAAACAATTAAAAAAAATTAATTTAATTAAATGTAATTTGTAAAACACAGCAAAGACACCAACAATTTTGTTGTTTTTACCTCGCCTCTTCATCATATCCTTCGCTTGTGAAAATATGAAAACAAGGAACAGAATTTCATTTAATTGTTCAGGCAAAACTTAATTTTATAGAAGAATCATTCTAAATTTTTTTCAATTTCAATTTTTTAAAAAAACTTAAAGTTGGTTCAAAAATAATAATTTAAACTGAACAATTATTTTATTATTTATAGCTCTTTTTTCATAATACGAGTACAGTACAGTACACCATTTTAACGTTGGCAGAATATAATTTTTTTTAATAAAGAAAAAGCTTTCTGGAGCCATAAGCAGAATTACAGTGAAAAGATGAAATCTACATGATAGAGAATTTTTTACGAGTAGAAGACACAGAGTAGACAATAATTATATAGAGTTGCAAAAAAAGAGTAAATAGAATAATTTATTTAAAATAGACAAAGAAAAATATATTCAAATGAATGAATAGAAAATAGACTACTACCATTCAGAAAAGTTATTTTAAATGTAGTAAAAAAAATGAAATAAATATCTGATTATGTATTTTAATGTAGTTTCATAAATTCCTGAGCCCTCATTTTTTATTTGATTTGATTTGATTAATGGACTGTACATAAAAGTCGATAATTTTCTCATATTATTAGAATTAAACTTTTTCATTTTTTTATTAAACTAAATGTATGATTTTAAGATGGCGGATTTAATTAAAAATATTTAAATATTTACCTATTCTGCGGTGTAGGAGTTGGCTCGATGGGTTTACCTGGAAGATGAGACTTAATTAGTTTCACGTAAAGATAATGGACAATAAAAGTACTTGACAACAAAATTGTTAATTTTAAAGTTAGTTTAAATTAATTATTTTATTACCATTAGGATACCACCATCGCATATCTGTAAGTCTTTCAGGAACATCCACTTTCCCAGCACATGTAAAAACGCTTGGTTGACCAAGAGGTACTTAAAATATTCAAAATAATTGTCATTTTAATTGTGATTAACTCACAAATATAAACTTTTTTATTTTTAAACACTAAACCACAACAATTAAAAACTTACCCGTCAACGTGCAATTCCCCAACAATCGGCACTCTGGTCCTACGGGCATTATTTGCAAATAGTTTTCATCTCCTAGAGCCGGGTTAACTGTAACAAAAAATAAATAAATTGAATTATTATTAAATTGATTATCATTAATTAAAAGTTTTCAAAATCTCAGAAAAAAAATTTCATTCGCATTCTCTTCTTTCCCTGCACTGTAAAACACATAGATGGACATAGACATGGAAAATAAATTTATTGGTTTTTCCCCTCTTTGAAAATGAAAAATTTTAAATTCAGAAAATGGCCCCTTGTCAAATACACCACGTTCATATTTTCATATTTGTATAAAATATATAAAAAGGTTTTCTCCATATATATCATTCTATTTTAGTGTACGTTCACATATGTGGAGAGAAAAAAAGAGGAAAAAGAAATCTGGAAAATAAAACGGGATCATGATAAATGTCATCAGTATTCAGGATAGTCCTATCCATCTAGTACCCCTTTCTCTCATCGTCATAGCCATAGTACAGATAAATGGCTAGCTATACACGTTAACTGAATTGAGAGAGAGAGAGAGAGAGAGAGAGAAGGAATTGTATTTATTTCTAATGTGATATATCTTCATCTTAATACATTATTTGGAAAATGCCATACATAATCAATGTGAAAAGACAAGAGGCAGGAGGTAGAGGAGGAGGAGGGTATGTGTCAACAAGAAAACTTTTCGTCTCTAATTCTTTATGGATGCAATAGAACAAGAGAGAGAGAGGAAAAGTTGGAGGAGGAAACGGTAAGATTGTGTTGTATATCTGTTCAGTCGATTCAGATTGTGAAAGCCAACGGATTTTGAATTCAAAGTGACACAACTCTATGATTCCCCAGATGATACTTTCAATTCAAGATTTACCTACTGTCTCCATGTACATGCATATACACAGTGTACAAATCCAGAGACGGACTTGCATATGAATAAATCTCTTTCAACTTCTTCTTCTTCTTTACTCCTTGCAAAAAGAATATCTTTCCCTCAACGTATATACATACATGTGTGTGTATGTATATGATACAGAATATTATGAACCAAATCCCTCTCTCTCTCCCTCTGAAGTTGACTGTCGAGACTTGGACTCCTTCTCATTTTTTGAGAGTTTCTTTTTTCAAAAGGAGGAACCAGCCCTCGAGTTATAGAATAAAAGATTCCCCATCTCTTTAATACTATAGTCGTACCTACTGTGAATTTACATAACACAATGCATATTATCTAGGGACTCTAAAGAAACTACCGTGAAAAGAAAAGTCTATTATATATAACCAGGAAAGATATATTCTCTCATATGCGTGTACGTGTGTACGATCTATAAGACTTTCTTCGTGTTGTAAATTTTTTATATACGGGGAAAATTATGTCTTTCAAATTAATTCTATCAGACTACTTCCTTTCTCCCGTCTTTCTCTCACTCACATTCACATAACAAGACGAAGACTTCCTCTAGACGAAACGTCAGAGTCAGAAGGAGAAAGTAAAAAAAAGTCTCACCAAATGTAAATTTACATTCAAAAATTCTGCTTTTTTGTCTTTCTCTCTCTTTCTCTTTTACACACCACCACATTTATCCATTGTGTACCATTGTGAAAAGACAATAATTTTGAAGAGTAAGAATCCTCAATTTCAATTTTATTTTCATAAACTTTTTTGTGGCTTGAATTCCAAGTTTCTTTTATTATTAAAAAACAGTTTCCAAAAGACAATTTAAATAGAGGCATATGAAATTATTGATTTTTTATCACAAAATAAAGTATGTACATACCATACAATATAAATGTACAAGGAGACTGACAAGAGAATGTATAAAATCTGTCAGACTTTTTTTTGGACGTCATTTCCACTTGGAAACTTATCATCTGTCAAAAAAGATGATGATAAGGACTAAGGAGAGGAAAAAAATCAAGTTGAAGATTATAACCCTTGACAAATACTTGATAGTCCTTACCAACAAAAAATTTTTTTGTAAATCTATTTGACAAGAGGTCAAAATCATAATCTTTGTGTAATATTTTTATTTAAAAACTTTATCCATCTCCCTACAATATCTGTACAGTGTACATATGAAGCTATTGTTAAAGTCAACGTTTGAATAACAAATTTTTTTTTATACAATTCATTTCCGTTTTGAAAGTTAGAATAACCTGAAGAAAAAAAATGTTGATGTAAAATATTCTTGACTGTAATATCTGTATTGTATTCTTTACAACAAATCTTAGTTTTTTAAATTACAATTTGACCCTCCATATAAAATACACAGAGATTACAATAAACTTTTTGAAACTTAACAAGAAGATACAGAGACTTTAAAAAGTTATATCAGTAAAAATTGTACTACATAAAAGGTAAAGGTATAAAGGACGTTGGGTTATTCAATCTGTTGTGAGTTGTTCACAAATTGAAAAAGTTGCACCTGAAGAAAAGATGTGAAAATGTATAATCTCTTTTTTTTCACTTTACACAAGAGATTAAACTTAAAACTTGTACCCAACCAAACTTGTCTCTACAGTCGAGCCCTAGACTTTTGGACATGATACTCGTAATACAAAAAATACATATGTTCTATTATAATACCCCTGTACTATGTGGAGTGTTACAACCAAAAGAAAAAAACTTATTGTCAAAAATCTATTACATTTACAATAAAATCCACTCAGGTAAAATTACTACAAAAAAAAAGTTAACCACTGTACAGATACAACGATGGTTAAGGCTAATGCCTCCAGCCTTCCATGTCTTGTTAAATAAACATGAGAACAAGTTGGTTTTTTTTCTCTCTCTCTTTTTCAAGAGCAAAATTAGAAATCTCAGTTCACAAATTGTCATGTGTAGTTTTGTAACTGTGTACTTTTTGTGCACACACACACAACACGACAAATATTGTCCCTCCTACTTCTACAATAGAAAATAATTCAAGTTTATTCAAGTTCAAAAAGATGAATCATTTAAAGCAACAAATCTTACATAATTTTCAACGTTTCCACTTTAACAATCTCTCTCTCTACCCATAATTGTAGAATGAACAAATAATTTTTCAAAAAAGTTACACGGTTAACTTTTTAACATTAACTAAATCTTAAATATTAATTCTGTATATGTGTATGGGAGGCTCAAGAAAAAAAACTCAACGTACAACGTACTTAATAGAATAAAGTAAACCAAAAAAAGTTAAAATGGCAAAGGCAATAATCTATAGTCAATAGTCAATATGTATCCATTGAATATTAATTTTACTCCCTTTTTCTAAAACCATAATTTCCTATCCACTCCTCATACAGTCTGTCTGTATAACATACAAATAAATGACATGTCATTATCCACAATCTACAAATCATACAAATATCCCCTCCAAAAAAAATCACCAACTTCTTCACTATCAAAATGTACTACCTACCCTTTTTTGCATCAATAACTAATTTTCTTTACATGGAAGAGAGGATTCTTCACAAGGAGAAAAAAATTGGAGCAATAGAGAATTGACGAGAATTAAATTATAGGTCATAATCCTCCAATAGTTTTTTTCTCTCTCTTTCTCTCTTTTTGATATAGACAAATCAATGTTTAATCTGTTGACATGATTCCCATTCCCATTTCCATACATACAAAAATATAGCAAATAACGCCTTTACTAATATAAGGGGAAAATTCACCAGACCCAAATTACGAGGAACCTCTATCATTATATTAGACGGTAAAAAACTTAAAATGTGTATAACTAAAGAGAGAGAGAGAGGAGTTTGTAAAGTAAAGTCCTTTTTGGCTTTAGCCCTGTTTTTTGCATGCGTGCGTACCATACGGATGAATTATCCTTCCTTTTCCTCTCTCTCTCTCTGCTCATTGAGGCAAAAGGTGAAGGACCTAGAGAAGGAGAGAGAGAGGGAATAAAAAGTAAATCAATAATAATGTCGTATCTAACAAGGCAGTATCATATTCAACTTTACAAGAGGATTGTGTGTGTGATAAGGACACAGGATGGTTTTTCATGTCTTGGAAAACTCGTGCATTTCCTTGTACACTTTCTTGACTTGTCGCCTTTCTCTCTCTCTCTCTCTCTCTCTCTCGTACACAACAGACACTTTTCTCCCTTCCTCTACACTCCTTCACTCTCTCTCTACTTCCTTAACCGTCTGTCGTTGACTGTGATGTGTACATGTGAATTTTTGGATGCTATCTAAACCTACCACCCAGAGGATTCCTCCTCTTCCTCACAATGTATTCCTCCAAAAAAAGACTTTTTTTTGCTCTATCTTCCCTTCCCATATTATATACATGTACAAGTGTTAAAAAAGGCAAGATAAACGGATGTGAAGTTTCTAAAAAAAAAAACATTTTGTCTTCGATTGGCCAACAGCACATGCGTTAGTCCCCTTGTCTTGTTCGATACTCTCGACTGGACTTTTCTATTTAACCTTATGCCGAGTTTTCTCTCTCTTCTTCTTTTTTTAAGTTGGATTTCTATATGAAGACACTTTTATTTAACCATTGACGTTCTCTTCCCCTACATTTCCTATACTTGAAAAGAGAAAAGTTTGCTCACGCATGTGACAAAATGATAGAGAGTTATCGTGGAAAAAAAGAGAAAGTTTTTTTTACCCAAAGTTTTAATTCACTTCCCCTGTCAATACACACAAACGGGCATGGGGCATGTGCCCCATATAGTCAAGTGACTCGACTCGTGCTTGGTATTTTTTCGGGTAGAGTCAAAATGTAGAGAAAGTTGCGTACCAATAGATCCACAATAATATTTTGTTTTGAATTTAAAAAAGAAAGTTGAATCTTTCAGGCGACAACATTGAACAAGGAGCAAAAAATATGCAAAAAAAAAGTTTTTAAGCTCTAAATTCTTTCCAATGTTTTGTAAAATTTTGTATTTTGTAATTTTTCAATATAAAACACAAAGCATGGAAAAATTAATTTACTTTTTTGTTCAAATCGTTTAAATTTCAATTTAGAAAGGGGTTAAAGGGGGAGAAAAAAACAAAATTAAATCAAAATAGACTCAATAGAACATGGCTAATAGATGGATGAGTTAAACCAATCCATAGATATTTGATAAAGTTGTTTTTTTCTCCACCCAAAAAAAGTAACAAGAACAAAAAAAAAAAGAGTGATGACTCGAAGAGCCTCCTCTCATGTAACTCTTAAATGTTCCCCTCCCTCCACTTCTCCTTGTTTTTACCAACTCCAACTCTTGGGCTTCTGGACTTCTCCCGGACTTGACTTTAGGGTTGGTTTTTTCTCCCCCCAAAAAAAGCTAAGACGCTCAACATCACTACTTGGTCATAGTCCAGCCCATTGTCTACACAGACAGAGACAATGACAAGGAGGAAGTAGAGGAGGAGGAAGAGGAACTGATAAAAACCGAAGCACGTACACATCATCCGGGTAAATGGCAAAAGAATCTCTCTCAAGATTACGAGCATGAAGAGAAGAGACTTGCCTTTAGTTGGGAAAACACGCCAGAGAGAGAAAGGACCTTTAGACAAGGGAAGCCTTTGTCTCTTCATCTTTATCATTAAACATACAATATAAATGGATACACACATACATATACAGTGTTAGTATGTAACGGAAAAAATTGCGTAGACTCGGAGTTGGAACTAAATGCTACGGTTTTGTGTAGAGCTATCTGCGTAAAATAAACAACTGGAGGGCTTGAGAATCATGTCCACGTTGGTTGTACCCTCATGTACACGGCTATGGCTGCAACCGTAAAGTAACGATGACTCAGGGATTCGTTTCGCTCTACCGCCAGTCAATTTCAAAATCCTCAACTCGTTGTTTCTCTCCAATTTTTTTTTCCTTTTAGAAAGACCAACAAGAGGAGGATAGCTGAAGGAAATTTGTACAAAAGATAGGAGAGAGAGAGAGAACAAGGAAAAGGATCAAACAATCCATAAAGCTTATACACACTCCCTCTTACTCCTTATTACTGTCAACCTCCACCGCCTTCTTTACACTTAAACTTAACTCATGAGTCCTCACGAACCGTACCACCACATCATCATCCTCATACAAATATAACCCCCCCCCCTTTCTTCATTGTGTGTGTATGCAGTTCTTTGTATGCACTATAAAAATAAAATATAAGTATCATGCATATAAAATGGACGATTAATTCCCTCTCTCTCTCTCTCTCTGTGCAAGTTGCATCAAAATCTCCCCCTTCTCCCCCCCCCCCTCTTTCAGTTTCTTTAATAGAGTAATATAGGAGAGGATGGCCACATGACCATTTCTAATTTACAGTTTACCATCTTCATCCTCATCCTTGTCAGGTCATGACATATAGCTACAGTAATATATCTCTACTTGACATTCCTTATAGGAGGAAAAAGGGAGACTGAGGGGTAAAAAAAAGGAGCTAAAGCCAGTCTAAGCTATCTATCGACTACACAACTGCACACAAAAAAAAGTATTAATGTAATCACAGCACAGAGTTCTTACACTAGTTACATTTATTTTAGTGTGAACGATTCCATTGGATTCAAAACTTTCTCTCTCTGGTAATGCTATTATATAGAGAGAGGCTTGATGGAATGAATACTCTTGAACTTGTCGATACGTTCGACTGATAAATCTTACTGTCTCATCCATCAAGTCTTTGGCTTCTTTAATCCACCACCAAAAAAAACTCTTGCAACTCTCTCTCTCATAAAAAAGGAGCCCAACCTCAGACTCACCTTGTCTTACTTGTAGTTTACTAATAGATAGAGATATCCATGATAAAAAAAAGTTTCGTTGGACTTGGACCATTATCGAATGTGAACACATTTTCCTTTCAATTCAATTCACTTGTTTTTTTTCTTCATCTTCATTCCCACAAGATGTATTTATGTACAGACAGGAAATATCAAATGGGCACCTGCACCTGCTACTCTCTCAAATCCTTTATTTAATTCCTATTGCCTATCTACAGATGTAATGTAGGATCCCTGTCTATAGAAAATAATACAAAACAATTTAAATTTTTATTCTCTCTCTCTCTCTCTTTCTTGCTCTCCACTTGATTGTTCAATCGTAAATCTTTGACTTAGTAATTGGCCAACATTTTCTATGATGATAATTTTATTCTGTCTTGAAAAAGATGAGTTCTGGAATGTTTCAAAAAATTTCCTAGAGCTCTTCTATTGTGTTGAGAATTGTTGAATTGGAAGAGATGAGTTAATTTTAATTAAATTATTAAAATAAATGTCAACTTGACTGCTAATATTTTATAACTCCTGTCAGTTTGTCAATATCGATTGAGAGACTGTACATAATACTCATGTACATGTGTTTAGGGGGCTTGTGTATATACACAAGAGGTTAAAAAAACAAAGAAAGATTGTACGAGTAGTGTAGCAAGTAGCAGAGATTGTCCATGATAATAAAATTAAAGTGAACATGAACGGGAGTTGAAAAACAATAAAAGAATAAAAAGAAATAGAGACCATGTTACAATGACAATGAAAGCAAATAAACTTAAACTTGCAAGTATAGAAGACAAGGCAAGAGGAGTGGGGGCCCCATTAGATAGACATACAAGAGTACAAAAGGACGAGGGAAAAATAAGAAGAAGGAGAAAATGATTTTAAGAAAAATTTGGTGAACCCGCATCTGTCGTGAGCTCAACCATCGTCTAAATACTCTCACACCAAAGTAACAACCTTCTTAATGATCCCCCCATCTCTCATGATTGTACATATGGTGGCAGAACAAAAGAGTTCACAAAAACCAGAATTCAAAACTAGATAAAGCGTAGCCCTAGCACCAACACCAGCTTGCTTGCGTCCCATCAAAAAAGAAACATTTCTATGTACATTCTATACTACAAAGTTAGTGTACATATCAAACTATGATATAATTGTAACAAGAGAGACTTGTGACTCTGAGATTTCAAAGGACTGCACTTTTGTACGGTGTACAGTGTACAAACGTGACTACATAGCCAAAATAAAAGTTTACAATGTTTAAACTCCCACGCTGCCGATTAGTTGAAACATGGACACAATTGCTTGAGAGAGAGGGAGAAAAATATCAGCTATAAACATTGGCAAAGATGCGTATGGAATATGAAACGAGAAGAAAGAAAGGAAAAAAATATCAGTCATAATCTTGTAAATGTGTATAATATTTTGAGCCTTTCTACACAAAACACAAAACCCAACCACGAGTCTCTTTCTCCATTCTTTTCTCTCTGTGCTATTACTGCCCTTGGATTTTTTTGAACAGTGTATTATAATATGGAGAGAGAGAGAGAGAGAGAGAGAGTAAAAAAAAGAAATAAATTAACTTTCCCCTTTCTCTTTTTGCCTATATTCACACACTAAAAAAGTTTTTCATAATAGGGAAAAACCATCCCCCTTCTTTTTTTAGGCAATGAAACAATGAAATTTTTTTTTTGGTTTGCCATTGCCCATCTTGAAAAAAAAACCCCTTCCATTTTCATGGGGAAGGAGATCATTAAGTAAGTTGTTTCTGTTCTTGGTCATGTTCATGTTTCCTTGTCTATTCTTAACGTGGTACAGTAGTATTGTGGGATCTAGTTATGAGACTAAAATATATTGCACACACAGTGCAATATTCTAAAGCCTCCCCACTTTAAGTGCAAGTTGTATCATTGTCTTTTTTGTGCTAAAACCCTAAAAACATTTCCTTTTTTCTCCACAGATATCTTTCCCTATATTCTCTCGCCTTGCCCTTTATATCTATTTTCTTCCTCTTCTTCTCTAGATAGGAGAGGATATTCCACCCTTCTTGCTTTAGGGCCCATGCAATAAATAAATGGTTGGCAAGACTTGAGTTGAGTCGAGAGGGTCGACGAAAAGAAGAAGTCACTTATGCTCCACTCAATTATTTCAATTCCCTTCATTTATTTAACTTGAAGCGTTTTCTCCAAAATTCTCCCTCTCTCTCTCCTCTACTGGATGGGTACTTTTATTCCCTTTAGTCAGGTCCATATTGACCATATCCAGTCACCAGTTTTCTCTTGTAATAGTCGTTGGTCAAGAATGTAAAGTCCCTAGAGGAGAGAATTCCTTAGTTGAAATTGTGCCTGGTACAAATAAAAACTTGGAGGGGTACACACACACACACAGAGAGAGAGAGAGAGAGTCTAATGTTAAATTCTATATCAACTGCAATGTACTCTCTCTATATGGTCAATAAACACCCTTCCCTCTTCCAATCAATCACGATTGAAGGCATCTCCCCCCCCCCCTCTCTGACTATCTTCCTAACTGCGTCTTTATCAAATATTCAAAGTCTCGGAAATATAACTAATTCTCGTGACCACTGGTCATTTTACTGTTGACGTGGACTTATGGTGTAGGAAATAAAAATAAAAGACGCATTTATTATTATTCACTCTCTTCTCCTTCCCTATCATTCGTCTTTAGAACCTACACAAAATTTTCTCCCTTTTTAGTCTTCTTGGAGGTCTATAATACATATATATACTGTCTTGTATATCAATTTGTCTTCATCGTACATATATCTGTATAGAGGCATTGATAATGACGCAGAATTTTGTCGTCTCAATTTTCAAGCTGTACATGCACAATGTCAGCATAGTGCATCCTGTATAGTGCAAGTCATAAGTGAGAGAGAGAGAGAAAATCGGATCGGTTTTTTATATCTCGAAAATATTTTATCGGATAATATTTCACCTTTAACTACTCTCATTGCCATGCTGTAGTAGTAGTTGTATGTACAAGGACACTTTTTTGGAGTTTTTTTCTTCTTGTTTCTCAAATTCTAAAAATGTGGACTCCATTTCATGGCACTCACGCTCAGTCATCAGTCAGTCTTGTAACATGTCCCTCCTCCTCCTCCTCAATTTCTTGGTTGTACAAGTTTTCTTGTTTTTTGTCTCAAAGAAATAACAATTTTTTATTTTACTTAAATTTGGTTCGAGTCAACTGCAATTGCAGAAAAAGTGTGTCCTTATTTTGCTTATTTCTCTGTACTTTGTACTCGAGTTGTCAAGATTTGTCTTGACTTTTGTATCACGTATGTGTGTATATGTGTACACATATTTAAAAGTCCGTTTCCTCTATTTAGTGTTTACTTGGGGGTCTTTCTTTTTTGAAGAGTCTCTCTTTTTTCTCTTTCTCTGGATCTAACCCTCCCATTTATGTCTGTAGTTTGTACTTGTGTGTGTCTCCTCACTTGAAAAAAGTTAGAGTCGGAGGTTCTCCCTTATAATGCATCCTCTATTTAACTCTGTAGTTGCCAATAGCGGAGAGGAAGTCATTAAGCATGAAGTCAACAACACCCTCTTGGTTCCTGTAATTCTTGTCCCATCAATTTCCTGTTGCTCATTCAAAAACCTCCAAAAAATTGTCTCTCATCTCTCTCTCTCTCTCTCTCTCTCTCTCTCTCTCTCTCTCTCTCTCTCTCTCTCTCTACAGATACACTGACAAAACTTTAACAATACTTGTTTTTGTTTCTTTTGACTCTTGACAAAAAAAAGTGGACAAGTTTTTTCATTTTTTGAGAATCTTTTGAATTATTTTCTCTCACTTTTACCATCCCTCAACGATCCATCTCTATTTATTTTGTCAAGCTCTCTCTCTTTCTCTATTTTCTTTTGCAGTTGGATTTAACACACGTGATATTTTTGCTCGTGACTCGAGAGAGGAAAGAAAGTTTTTTTCGAGCTGTCGAGTTGCTTTTTTTGTCTTGAATTTAAATCTTTAAACCATATCAAGACATACGTTACATGCTGTACACTGTACCTAGTTTGTAGAATAATAAAAAGAGTGAGACGAGGAAATTATAAGCATGACGACATAATTCATTTCAAATTCTATGTAATCTTTCATGGCTCTCTTGCTTGAAAATTTCGTCACAAAACATAAAAAAAAATTCTCCATTTCTTTTCGTCTACAATTCAATTAAAAATGTTCATTACTTATATATGAGGGCATTAAATTGGAGATTAAATAATTTATAAAGCAAGTATGACAATAAAACATTACATGGTTTTACATCCACTTTCATGTCATCACCTTTTAATTCTAATATCCCCATGGATAACTTTATACCAATGCCAATTTCAATGTACAAAAAAAAAGTTTTCATCTCCAATCTCCATTTTCTCTCCCTTATACAGATAATGGTTAATGCATTCACAAAAAAGAGAGAGAGAGCATGGCCATGTGATGGGATGACGCCTTTGCCTTGAGTCAATCCCGAAAAAATCCTTCCATGTAAAGCATCTCTCACTCACATATTCCGTGGATAATTGATTCAACAAAGAGACGGAACAAAAGAGTAGCTCGGCTTAATGTGACCCGACTAATCCAAAAGCTGTCACTGAAAAATGTTTCAATTCCCAAATCGAACACACACACTCTCACTCTCTACTTGGAAACACATGTACATGTTACACATACTTTCATACAAAAGCACTTGGTCTCTCCACCAATCCGACATTGTACAGAGATAGAGAAGCCAAAGAGAGAGAGAGAAATGTTGGAGAGAGACCAAGCAAAAAGGCAAGTAAATGGATTCACATTTATTTTACATGGGAACACTAGCTTTTCCCTTCCACCTACAACTATTAAAACTCACAGACAAAAGGACGGGACAAAGACAACAAGACTGGGATAGTCCCATAGTCTGCCTACACATTAATTGTATTGTTGGAAATATGGCCAACACCAATGAATATTATAGTCTCTCTCTCTCTACATATGTATTTAGTATTTACATTTATTAGTCAAAGGTACAGAATTGAATAGAACCAACCCCCTTCCCCCTCAATACTTTTCGACACTTTTACTTGTGTCTTCACTCTACATGACTTCCAGCTGTCCTCCCCCTCTCTCTCTCTCTCTGTGTGTGTATTTGTGTATGAATGTAGCTGTTGCTGTTTACTTGGATATGTCAATATTTCAATACCCTCTGTCTCTCACCTACTCTGTATTTTTTTGTAATAAGGTTTTATTTACCCTTTATATATTTTATAAGGCGTCATTTTATTACCCGCGTAAGCTTGTTCTTATCGAAAATTGTTAATATCAACGGATATAATGTGTACATACTTTAGACCTAAAGGTAGTTGAGAATTGTTAAAATTCCTTGCCCTCCCTCAATGAGACAAGATAGGAGTTAAAGTAGGGGACTCGATTCCATTTTATGATTATTATAGTCAATGACTTTGGTGTAATCTAAACAATCATTATCATTCATATAAATATTTGATAGATTTTTATTCCTCATCCCCCCTCTCTCTTTATCCGCCGTATAAATACAAGGAAAACATTTGACTGGACAAGTTTTGAATTTTTTCAATTTTCTCTCCCTCTCTTCCTCTCGAGAGAAAAAAAAGCTCACGTACAAAAATTATTTCGTGACGGCTCTCTCTCTCTCTGTCTGTGGAGCCAAAGTCAACATTTCAAGGTTCAAGTTAATCCGACAGTTATTTCTTATCCCCCGTCTTTTATTTACTTTTTCATAAAAACCTTTGCAATAGTAATCCAACAGTGTGTGTCTGTGTGTGTGTGTGTAGTTTTGTACAATAATCAGAAAAAGGTAAAATAGAGAGACTCAATGGACATTCTTATTTATTCTTTGTAGTCTGTACCACCAACATCAACATCCAAGAGAGTTGTTTTAGGACCCACAAATTTTTGGAAATTGTACAAGTCCATATACAAGAAAAATAGATACAGAAGTTAAGCATTGCATTAAAGGTAAAAAAACAAGAGTGTTGGGAAAGCACGTGTCCCTTCAACTTTTGAATTTTGAACATTGAAAGCACATTTACTATAGTTAGTCGGTCACTCTCTCTTTTCTCTTGTCATCGTCACTGGACTAAATTGTATTTACATGAAATTGACAGATTCATGCTGAGAAGAAAATGAATGAAAGGGAACCACCACCACTTTCTGTCTCTTTTTTTCTTTTTGTTCTCAGTCAGTTAAAAGTGCCCCTTCCCCTTACAATTTTTTTTCTGTCAATACAGATACAGTGTCCCACACATAATAAACAGAATGTGTATTGTGAAAGCTATATAAAAATTTTCTATAATTTTAATACAACACTCACACTCTCTCTCTTTCTCTATAAATTTGAACAATGTCTATACAACTTTAAAGGCACTATTCCTTTTTCCCTGCCTAATGACTTTTAATGAGTCGATGAGAAATGTGAATTTAGGGGATAAAAATTTTACACGAACCAACCACCACAACTGAATATGACCACAATGTAAACAGAGAGAGAGAGAGAGAGACAGAAAAAAAAGATTATAAACTTGAGAACGTGTGTCCCATTTTTTCCCCTTTTCTCTTTCTCTTTTTAAATCCATTTTCCAATTTGGTTAGTTGTAGTTGTTTGGAAATATTCAAAAAAGTATTATATAAAAAAGAAATATAATCAAAATGACAAGGATCTGACCATTTACAAGCTAAGCTTCAGCTATCTAACGACTTTTTGTTATTATAAATATTACACGTATCACCATTCAAGGATTGTGTTGAATTTTAAACGGGGAGAAAGGTTTTAAGTTTTAAAGGCTGTCAAAATTTTGTGTAAAAATTCGAGTAAGTTTAAATAAATGTAGAGAGTGGGTAGGGAATTAAAATAAAAAATAGAATTGAAAAAAATCCGTGTAAAATTGTGGTTTTGAAAAAAAGTGATAATTTACAGTGGCATCACACTCACTCTCTCTAGAATATTGTAGACATTTCTATTTTCATTTTCCAATTCATAAGAGAATTACATTTTGGTAGTGGTGCAAATCCATGTATGTACGAGTAAGTTGTCTATTTTTTTTCAAAAGGTGTTCCGGTTTTAATCCTGCGGTCCGACAACCTATCACTACCACTAATGGCGGCTTTCACCCTCTAAAGAGAGAGAGGAAAAAAACACAAGTCTTTTTTTGGCTGCCACTCACGAGCCCTTTTAGATTTATAATAGCATTGGTTATAAAATACACCAAATAGGTTCCCATGTCATTAATATACTTATACATAACTTTACCTATGTTTACACAAGAGATGAAAATTGTCGACAGTGGGGCCTTTGCATTGTACACACATATACTGAGCATAATATATCAAACACTAAAATGTACATACGGAGAGCAATCCATTAACTCAAAAAGTTGAGGAAAAAAGGGAGCCCGTACCACCATCATGAGCACCAAAACCCAAATAACATGAAAGTCCTTTCATTCTGATTAAGATAACTGAATACTAAATGCTTCCCCCCTTGCTTTCCTTCCATTGTACACTGTACAGACAATACGCCCGTTGATATTGCATATTTTATTAAATCTTTTTTATTATTTATTTTTTTTATATTATTAATATTACCCGACCCATCCCCCCTCTTTTTTAAAATAGTTAAATTAAATTGTTGAAAATTTAATGAAAATTTTCAAAACTATTTAATTATGACACTCACTTAATTTTAAATTTGATGACGTCTCTATTACTTTTTTTTTAGTTTAATAGTTGTCTCTTCATTTTTATGAGGTAAAAAAATGGAGAGAGAGAGAGAGATGAAAAAAAGTCGTCCTCATTTCCCGTCTTAGTATTTTTTAAGGAGATCGTTAAAGTTGGAAGGGAACGTGGACGAGGGGTTGGAGTGGGTTGATTATGAGAAAAGGGATATTTAGTTGTGTACATATTTATTTTCTGGTTTTTAAAAGCCTCAAAAATGTCAAAAGAAGAGTATAGCCGTCATCATGATCGTCATCAGTCGTCACCCTTTTTTTGACGAGTATTTTCACCATGTACATCCACACACAATGTCACACAAAATGTACATACACTGTACATGTACAGATATAGGTAGACGCTAGACACATCACCATTAGAGAGACTAGAGTACCATCAAAAAATAATATAATGGACCATTCCCTCCTGTATTTTATCTCGTGTTGAATCTTATAAAGTTTTTTTTTCCTTTTGAACCCTTCAATCATTTCAGAGAGCAAGGGGCAAGAGAGAGAGAAGGCTGATCGCGCTTTGGCGTACGTTGAGGAAGAGAGAGAGAGACATGTATTCAAATATAAATAGATAAAAACACATAATGTAAAGTCTATTACTTCAGGCGACTCCTAATGCTTTTCTCTCTCTCCTCTATTATTCTCGTTAAAATGAACGGGGCTGGTATAAGTCGAACTAGTTGGTGCTCTCTCTTGTAATACAAGATTATAATAGTCCACACATTTAAAGTACACAAGAAAAAACAGAGTGTGCCAAAGTTTTATCATAGAGCCTCCATTTTTTGATCATAATGTGGTTCACATTTTATTCTCTTCATTGTTTCGTCGTCACCCTGTGCATTTTGGGAAATACAGAGTGCATCAAGGTTAGAGTCTTTTTTGTTGTTGAAATTGACATGGCATATGACACGAAGGATATTTTCTATATATATGGAACATATGTTTCTCTACCAGTTGTTATTATTTATTATGTTCATCAAAACACTTCATTCCATTTGACGTACAAATTTATCATCTTGCTCCAACTCCAAACTGAAGCATTGATGGAGAGAGAGAGAGAGAGAGAGGTTTCCATTTCTTATAGGAGATAGTTTTTAACATTTGTGGAAATGGAAACAAACCCAAAATGGAAAGTAAAATAGAATCGATGTCATTCCTTTTTATCCTCCTCCCTCTCTTTCCCACTTTTCACCTCAAAAAAAATAAACTTTTTCTTTCCCAGAGAGAGATCACTTCATATGAGAATGAGAGAGAGTTACAGTGGGCTACCCCCACTAACAAGATTTGAGTATGGGTAATAGGTCCGTGCATGCAATGTTAAATGAAGAGCCAGCCATATATAGTTGTACAAGTGATAGTTATATTAAATTTACAATATCTATACAAGTCATAAATGTCCTAGAGAGGACCCTCCATTATTTACACATTTTTGCTCTACATGGCTACGACATGGACATGGAGATGGGATGCTGGTGTGCAGTGAGCCAAACAAATAGAGGCAAACAGTGAATCTCCTCTGGTGTAGTCCTTGTCGCTTATGAAGAAGAGAGAGAGAGAGAAAAAAAAAGTTCTCCAAGCTCTCACCCATAACTGATCCTTATCACGAATTCATTTAGTATCAACAACAGCAGGAGCAGGAGCAGGAGCAGGAGGAAGGACGCTTGCTCACTACTCATCAAAAAAAAACTTTAAGTCTGTCATGATTTTATATATATAAAAGTTCCAATGTTTAAGAAAAGGTTTTTTTTCTATACGAAAGAATGATTTTTCGGAGGATGGAGAATGCAGGATGGACCCACATCGACAAGCCACAGCTTGAAAAAAGTGCTAACAATGGTTTCAAAGCCTATGGCTAATGGTAGGGTCATGATCTCATCATCATCATAGTCATCATAATATTATAGACAAACAAAGACTACTCTCATCCTCCATTCCCTACACAATAAAGGACCAGCGACACATTCAGAGATGGAGAGAGAGAGAGAGCCAAAAAAAGAGGAGTCCGCCATACATATCAAATAAAAGCCATTGTGGGGAAGACCTTAACGGGCAGGACTGAGTGCGAACACAAACACTGTCAACAATATCACCAAGCTGTCAGGCTGATTGCATTTTTCATCGCCTTCAAAGCCCTATAGGGACACTACAGATAGACCTCACTACAGATACGTATCCACTGTACATTACAACAACACATATGAATTGTAAAGGGTCCTCATGTTCCTTCAGTGATAACTTTAAGCCTGTCCCTCTCTCTCTCTCTTGTCTCGAAATCTAGAACAAACGTAATATGAGAAACCAATAGGCGGTTGCACTGACACCAGCCAAGCCAAAGCCGCCACTGTACAGTAAAAGAGAAGCCTAAAGCAAAAAAAATGGAGTAAAGTGCACTGTATATAACTTTGTGTATATAAATTGTTGAAAAAAAACAGAGATATGTCGTACGATAGTGGAATGGACAAAAACACAAAAATATTTACACTCGAAAATACTTCACCTTGTATCTTTCATCCTCTCTCTCTTATCACATTCGCTATCAAGTGTTTGTTATGTTTTTCTCTCAAAGAACTTATCGTGTGCAATATATATTTGTAGGATGGAGCCTCAGCCTCAGCTGATATTCCAGTTCCAGACCTTTACCATTCTACAAACAGTTGAATATGTACGTGTCATGTTAACAGAGAGAGAGAGAGGTATAAAAAGTTAAGATGAGTTTTCTCCATTGAAATTCAGCACACTTCATCAATGCCATGAAGCCGTGAAGTATGGCACGACGAGTTGAGAAGACTCAAGTATTTGCTCTCTCTCAAGTAGTCGGGGAAAAAGTAGTGGCTCTGTCTACATGACTGAG
The DNA here is from genome assembly GCA_034700945.1 of Arrhopalites spinosus. NCBI lineage: Eukaryota > Metazoa > Arthropoda > Collembola > Symphypleona > Arrhopalitidae > Arrhopalites > Arrhopalites spinosus. The sequence continues at coordinate 103,895 of JAQIVZ010000002.1, forward strand.
AGAGATTTTTTGGGATATGAGATGGAAATATGAACAGATAGGCATCATCATCTAGAAAATCTCTACACGTTGTCTCTATATCCAACACACACTCTCTCACTACATGGGATATACTCCCTATCCCAAATTTTACATGGTTACACTTGAAATTGGTGAAAAATGAAAATAGATGGCCATGACACATAGCTCATAAGTTTTGAGCGATGCTTGGCAGTGGCAGTGGCAATGGCAATGCCATGCATATATCCTCCATTTCCATTTGTCTACTTCTATAAATACAAAATATAGGTTAGGTATTTTTCATATGTAAAATAAAAGGTGACGATCCCTTCATTCATTTATACGCATTTTTTCTGGAAATTTCCACACTCCCTCCAAAACATTATATCAATTCATCAAAAAGTATTGTATACCTAATATATAGTACAGAAAGCACATCAAATTAGAAGGCAGGGCGTGCCTTTTTCTTTTTTCTCTTCCTTAGAAAGTATTTTCTAGCAAAAAAAAAACATGCAGAATTTTTTCCACTTTCTAGAGTAAAAAAGTTGTGAATACTATAAGCTATCATACTAGTACAAATACGAATATATGTGCCATTCTTTCTTTACGTTGTTAGCTTTCTCTTTCTCTTTTTTTGCAAAAAAAAATTCACTATATTATTCTATCCAATTCTCTCTCTGTGGCCCCTCACCCCCTCCGTTTGACATAAGAAAGCGTCAGTGCACTTTGCGAATATTTCTTGGAATGTACACAAAAGAGAGAAAAAGTTGGAGGAATTGCAGGTAAAAAAAAGTTGGACAGATAAAGTGAATGTTTTTTTTTCCTTGTGAGAAATACTTGACGTCTTGCAGTCTTCAATTCTTTTGTTTGTCTACCGTCTCTACTACCACCACTACCTCCTATGTATGTGCCTATGCCCTACCTTTGGTATAGTCGGAGAGGAAGGGGAGGAGGAAAGGAGTAAAAAAATTACTTTTCACTTCACACAATTTTCTCTCTCCTTTCTTCTCTTCTCTCTCCACAACCCCAAAAAAATCTCCCATCAATTCAAATAGGGGGGGGGGGGACGATGATACGATATACATAATGAGTTGAGGACATAAATTACATGCTACCGTTGTAAAAATAAATAAGGAATTTTTTTCTGTGTGTGCATGTATAATCATGTGTAATGACAATACAATAATTTTAGTCTCTCTCTGCAAACAGAGACACAGACCAGAAGCAGAAGCCTTTGAAACCCTACACTCTACAGATATGCTAAACTTCATGACTACCAACCGCCGCCATATACAGAAAGAGAGAGACAAGTTGGTGAGAAATATATTATTATTACAGTGGATAATTTATGAAAGGCTTGCTTTTGTTTTCCCGTACAATTTTTAGGGATTGTAACTCACAGGACAATGGTAAAGCCAAGGGAGAGAGGAGTTTTACATGTGTTTTGTGTATGACAAATGTGACGGCTAGTGGCAAATATATTATTTCCTTACTTATTTCTCTATTATGCATATGAAAGACATTCCATAAAAAGAAATTAATTGCAATTTATTATTATCCTACCTTTTTTTTATTCTTTACAAGGTGCGTCATATCATAACTCGTTCATGTGTCAACCCCCCTTCCCCCATTCTCTCTCTCTCTCTGATTAGATAAACATCAAGAGATATTTCAGTTTTAATTTTCACAAAAAAACTGTTTTAAACTGTCACCATTCACTGGTCATGTCTATTCCTGTGTAAATTTAAAACTAACAACCACCAATTTGTACCCTTTCCTCTCTCTCTCTCTGATATGGGGAATGTTACCTTGAAATTAATTTTTCAAAATTTTGAGAAAACTTTTTAATAAACATATAAAATGTAAAACGAAAGATTGGGACAAATTGGAGAGTTCCCCCTTTTCTTGTTATTTGTCGGTATGTTCTTTTGTGGTTTGTCATTCAGAAAGTTGGTTTTTTATTATCATTATGAAGAATTCAAAAGAGACCTTTTTCTAAACAAATGAAAAAACATTTTATCGATAATAAATTCATGGGTTTACAAGTAGGAGTCCACACGTGTGGATAATATTTGATTGTGTCTTTTATGATGATAAAAAATGTTGGTTGTTCTATAAAAATAGAGAGAGAGAGAGAGATTCACTCTTGTGTGTCTTTGTGTGTGTACGGGGAATGAGACGAAGACAAATTTTAAACTAGTTTCATTAGGAGTCAGTGCAGCGTAAAGCCCACTGGGTATATTTGTAATGTCACATCCGTCGTCATCCTCATCGTCAATATGTACATTCATTTGTGTTACATTAGACACAATACAAATACAAAGATACAGAGAGAGAGATTCTATAACTCCGCCCTGCATCCCATCAAATCAATTCAAAGGAGAAAAACTCTATTCGTGTCTAATATGGCATGGAAACCGCTTTGAACAGTTATTCTTCTTCTCTGTGATCTCGACAAGAGAGAGAGAGAGAGAGAGCGGTTGGAGAGGACTCCAACTTCACATGTTGTGGTAATGGGATACATGAGACCAATGAGAACAAAACCAGGAGCACATTTTGCCATCAGCATATTTCACTCTTGTATTTGTCGACTAGAAACAAAACAAAAAAGATTTTTTCTCTCTCTTTCTCTTCTCCCCTCTTCAAACAATCTCACGATGACCTGAACTTAACATATTGTTTCATTTCCTATACGACTAATAGCAAAGCATCCATTTTACTGTCATCTACTCATATGTATAATGTGCTCATACATATTTTCCCTATAAAGACACATTGCCGTACATAATAAATCTCCCTTTTTCTCCATCCCTTTCTCCTCAGCATCACCATCTCGACAAGGCAAGGCAGTGAGTAGAAGAGGGAAGAGGACCATTTTGAAAAATGGTCTATTACGTAATCACTAACCATGAAATTCTACATACCGTCAGTTAACTCAAAATTATGATGTAGGACCCAGTTATGACAACGCGGTCCTAACCAATTTTCACTTTCTCGGGTATTATTCATGCATGCCATACATGGAAAATTCCACCACCGTCTGTTGCCAGCCCGCTCTACTCCCCACTTTTGCCATTGGTGACGACAATAAAAGCGTCACTCGGTCAGCAGCAGGATCATGTCCAAAGTCCGCAGACTCTCTCTCTCTCTCTCTGTGGCTATGGTTATATGTATATTTTTATTAATATCCGCCCGTCTCTCTAGACAGGAAAGCAAATAGGTTGTACGTTATATAAATGGTTGGCTAAAAGATAAAGCTGTTTAGGTTGTAGACCACGAAAGGCAATTGGGCATAGTCTGTCTTTCTTTGATTATTACATTTTGTTGGACCAGGGCATGTCACGGGCTATAATATATTTCTGTAGTATTGGCTTGATGTTTGTCTCATTGTGTCAGCAGGCCGTTTCATTTCATTTAGAAAATAAGCTGCATATTAACAATAAAATTTGTGCATAGACTATAATAAATCCACAGTTCGTGACATATTCGCTCCGTTAGACATTTCCTTGCATTCAAATACACACACACTACTGTATATTTGTTTACACAAGTACACTCTCTCCATTTTGTATTATTAGTCTCATAAACTTATGCACTATTTCATCTCCATTCTCTAACTTGGATGAAATTGTGTGTGTGTGTGTGTGGACGTACAAGTGTCCAAAACTCGGCCTCCATTATTAAGGATTCTGTACTGACAGTGACAATGGTGGGTGAATGAGGCAAAAAAGGGGCAGATTATATTGGGACGTTCCAACTACTCCAATTACACAGATCATAGCACATAACTTAATTGGGAAATTTGGGAGAGGGACAATCACAGCCTTTGCCTTTGCCTTGGTGATTACAAAATATACGTTCGTGTCCATGTAATGACCACGAACCAGTGCTCTTTTTTGTTACAGTGTAATTTAATTGTAGCAAACAACAGGATACTTGAAAGTTGTTTGAGTGGAGAAAATTATTAAGTTATTAAAATAAATGTGTCAACAAGTTGAAATTTTTATAACACCCAAAGACAAATATTTTTTTTAAAAAAAAAAAAACAATAAAGACTTATAGCCTACAATTAAACATTTTTCTTTGAGAAGAGTGTTTAATATTTTTAAATAATACAATTCCGTCTTACTCTTATGTCATCCGTAGTTTGAGTTTGTCTTAATTTTTTCAAAATGAAATCTCCCATGTCAAAATAAACGATTTTATGAGGCCATTGTTAAGACTTGTGAGTGTCTCTCGTAAAAATTGAGAGCCCTTTTTTTATTACAGTTCAATGCAATTTGGTGATATATAGACCCATGTCTATGTCCATGACTGTTCCTGTTGTTATGTATCTGTCCCCACATGGGTACAGACTCTCCTTCAATGTGTATGAGTACCCATTACACCCACGTCCGGAAGTAGTCTCTAATTGTAGTGTCAACAGTGGTATACATACAAAAATGAGAATGATGGAATAATCTTTACAGCTCTGAACCACACACATGTCAAAAAAAAATATCCGCTTCACTCCCATATTCATAATATAGTTATTATTATTAGTCATCCTATCCCTGGGAAGAGAAAGGGAAAAAAAATTGGTGTAAAAATTCATAACTCTGCTATCACACAAAATAATATTTTGAATGGGTGAGTGCGTGTCGCAACTCAATTTATATTTAAGTTATCATTTTCTCATGAACACACGTCCATGAAAATATGTCTATTTTTTTTCTCCCAGCCTTTCTCTTTATTTATTCTTTGAAGAATTCTCTAGAAAATGCCTTTTTAAATCTTGCATGGCTCCCCCATTTTCCCCATTTTATGTATGTACATGCACACAAATGCATAAAGTACACATGTATGATCTGTTGAATTACACATATAAGGGGACACACAAAAAAAAGTTGCACATAAATATTATAAGGCAGCCTCAACATAAAAGAGAAAAAGATAGGGCACAGAGAGAGAGAGAGAGAGAGAGAGAGAGAGAGAGGGAGGAAAAATTGTGCATCCATAATAAATACAAAGAACATACCCCGTGACACCATCACACCAACAACAACAAGGAGAAAAGAAAAAAATGGAAAAAGATGCGTAGACGACTATACTTTAAAATGTAAATTCATGTGACTTGGGAAAAATTTTCCCAAAAAAATACAAGCCGGGGCCAAACCATCCTCTTTAACTTGTATACATGGACTATTTATTAGGCAAATGTAATGCAAATGTTCAAGTGCAAAAGCAAAAAGGAAGGGGGGATACATAATGGCAAAGAAAACATCTCCAATAATATATTTAGAAAGCCTTCCAAACTGAAATAGGGCCGGGTAAAATGTATCGCTTAAAAGAGACCAAGAAGGGGGGAAAGAAGGACAAGTCACACAAAAAGAGACAGAGAGACACTTCGTGAGACTCCTTTGACAGACGTAATTTAGTTGAGCTTTGAAAAGGAAGTCAATATTGGTCGCGTCGTGACGTTTCTGAATACGAAAATTCAAACCAGAAGGATGAAGTCAAAAAGAGGGGATGAGGGGATGCGGGGGGAAAGTACGAGTAAAAGAAGAAGAACAAGTTATGGATAGAATGAAGCTCGACACTTGAGAAAATCAAATCTGCTCCCTATTTTATCTTCCTTTTCTATAGTACGGACTACAGTAGAGAGAGTAGATGCATTAAAAGAAGAAGAAGCGAAAATTATGTATACAGAGATGCAAGAAAAGGAAATTAAGTCTATAGAAATAAAAGCTTAACACTGCACTTTAATTTCTGTACAATGTACACTTCACTCTACACTGTACAGATATATGAATACTAATTACTCCTCATAAATTTTCATTTTCATCCTTCGTCTCCAATGTCAGCACGGCGGTCTTCTTTTTTTCTTCTTTGAAGTCTTCTCTACATAAAATTCTCTATCACACCCTTACAGCACACAACTACTATTTGATCAGGGGGAGGAGGCAGGAATTTAGAGAGAGAGAGACAAGATGGATGATAAAATGACAGCATTTAAAATTCCATGCATAAATATATTTCACACTAAATTCAACATGACAATTCTAATTAATTGGTCCATGTTTTCAGTCACTAGATTGTAAAATGATATGCAATAAAAAAAATATGTCTGTTTAAAATTTGTCTAGTCAAAAATAAACAAGACAAATTTTTTTATTGTGGATGAATTACATGAAATTTGACACTCAATTTTTATATTGACGCATCATGAATAATGTAAAGTTAAAAATAAATTTCTCAAATGTCTCTTTTTTCAGTCAGGTCATAAATTCAAAAAAAAAAATTGACAATGTTTCTTTGTAAAATTTTAGTAGTGAGGTCACAAAACAAAATTGTGAATGTGTGAGGAAAGACGAGACGAGAGACTAATCGGGATTTTATTATGGGGGGTATTTTTATCAAAAAAGTAAACAGATAAGAAGGCTAACCCTCCCCACCCTCCCCATATAACATTACATCAATATGAATCACGACCGATAAGGAATTTTTATTTTTAAACAGTCAAAGATGACTTTACAAAATAAATAATATTTGTAGATTCTCAAATCATTTTTCATATCTCTCTCTCTCTCTACTTGTTCGGTATAGCCATTAGCATCTCTGTCTCTCTCTTTAGCAAGAATAAGTATGACGGATCATCCAAACAAAAAATTCATCACAATCATTCAGTCATAGAGCCCACCAACTAACAATTTTTTTTTTCTGTATCAAAAGACATGCCTTACCGTACCGTCATGGACTACTAGTTTGACTGTAGGATAAAGAAACGTTAAGTCAAGTCAAGTCAAGAAAAAAAATGGATGACTCAAATAAAATTTGAGCATGAAAAAAATAAACATTCAATTTTAGTCAAGTCAGGAAGGACTAAAAAATGTTAAAGAAATAAAATGGAAACTTTTCTTGTGCGAAGACAAATAATAAAATGAAAAAAAAAGGAAATCTTAATTCTTCAAAGGTGTAAGCTGAAACCCATTAAATTCAGTTTAAAAAATAAAGTTTTTTTACACTCTAAAAGTGTACTGTGTATGGAGTCGTATCTCTCCACTCAATTTTCCAGTCGTTTAATATTTCACCAAAGAGAAAAAAAAACTTTTTAGAGAAAGGGAGGAGACAGAGTAAAGTTAAAAAAAGTATTTTGTAATATAATTTTAACCCTTGATCTTTTTTAATAGATTTGCATAATATACACAATCCATGTGTCATGTACTGTACCTACAGCTATACACGTGTTTTGTTGAGAACGGTAGTAAAAAAAAAGGTAATAGTAATAGTCGAAAGCCAATGCCAAACCGTTTTTTTGTTGAAAATGAAATGAGTAAACGCTGACTACTGACCCACGTACAAAACTTACATAAGAGTAGAAGCACGTACGTGTACACTGTACGAGGAGAGAGGCAAAGAGCATAAAAAAGGCGAGGAAAAGGAAAAAAATAATATGGCAAGTTGGCGAGAAAGCGGTCTCAGTGGCTGTGTGCCTGGGCGTGTCACTTGGAGAGAGAGAAAAATTGTTAAAATACGAGACAACAAAGAATGCCTCTTTATTGTTACTCTCTCTCTCTCTTAGTTGTACAATAGTTGTAAAATAGTCCCTCGTAAAAATGAACCAAATGAAAGGATACCTGATAATTCATAGTGTACACTATACAGTGTCGAATTTTTCACAAGAGAGGAAAAAGAAGAGAGAGAAAAATAGAATACGTTTCTTTCTTTAGATTTCGTAACCTTTAAAAACCCAAGTCAAATGAAATAAACGGCACTACCCCCTTTTTACCCCCATTGCGTCCAATAATAATAATATTATGGATGAATATAAGGAAAACAGTGTGTAGAAAAATACAACAACAAAAATATAAAAAGTCATGCCGAAAACAGAGAGCCAATAAGTAAAAATATTGCAGGCTGTATTTTCTCTTCTGTTGTACGTACACACTCCATCCTCCATGTCTCGTCTCGTGTACATGAGAACAAGAGAGTGAGTTGAAGCTGACAAGTAAAAAAAATATACACAACACAACATTGAACACATGAGGAACGGGAAATGTCAATTTCACTTTTCAGGTGGTTGCCTGGTTGGTGTGTGTGTGGTGAAAAAAAACCGTTGGGCTTAAATTAGCTTTGAGTTTCTCTTGTATAAAGTTTTTTTTTAATTTAATGTAATGTACTTCATTATATGATATAAAATGCAAATAAATTTATAGATAAAATTCAAAGATTACCTGTTGAAATGTAATATCATACAAACACACACAAATAAGCTCCCCCCAAAAAAGATGGAGATGCAATCTAAGGTTTTTCTAATCATACTTTGTGTGCTAATGAAAAAAAGGAGACTAAAAATATAGCCTTTTAGTATAATGACTTTGCACGAGAGAGAGAGAGAGAGAAATATAAAGACAATAACAACATTTCAAAATACTAAATATGTCCCATAGGTTCTCATTTGAAATGTAAGAACTCTAAGATAATTAAATGCAGAGAGAGAGAGAGGGGGGTACAAAATGATTAAAGTAGCATAAGGTATACATAGTGTTTAATTTACGGCATCAAATTTGTATACCCACACATTTTTATTATAATGGTCACTCATTAAAATTAGTTAATTTTTCCCCACAGTAGCATTCAATTTCAAATTTCAATACAATAAAACAGAAAAAAGTCACCACACACAAGTAAAGTCCCCCCTCCACAATAGAATAGTGACAAAAATGAAAGGAGCTAAGGCAGCCGACTGGTATTATAAAAAATAGTATCAACATTAACAATGATGATAAAAAAATTGGTGGTAGGAAGGTGTGTTACATATATTTATCTTGTATAGACATTTGTGAAGGCTTGAGGTTTTTAGCCGTTTTTGTATTTAGTACACAGAGAAATAAATGGACATACAGTGGAGGCATTCTTATGCAGATGAAATGAGGCGAGGACTCTGTTATTGATACGTATTCAATCTTTTTCATCAAGCCGTATAATATGATCATTACTGAAAAATACCGAATGCCACACATATCTCAACTCTCCTCTTTCAATTCCCTCTCTCTCTCTCTCCCTAACTCAATAGCTATGGAACATGAAAGGGAGGGGAGGGGAGAAAAAAAATGGTGAAAAGAGAGAGAGAAGCAACATATCATCTCTTTCATATCTAGTCTGATACCAGAGAAGATGAGATGAAATTGTAATAACATCAATGGACGTCTCTCTCTCTCTGTACAGATATCCATGTACGAGTACAAGATAAAAGATAGAGCGGTGGACCGAAATGACGGTGGCAAAAGAGACCAAGATGCAACCACGCAACACAACACACAACACACCCAACAAAACAAGGGGCCAAAAAAAAAAAGAAAAAGAAAGACGACATCCCTAACAACATTTGTGCGTGCAATGATTCTTCGATGGGGATCCCTATAAAGTGCAACAGCAACCAGCAAGAGCAACAGCAGGCTCTCTTTCTTTTCTTTGCCATTTTTATCATCAAAAAAATGTACAATGTACATAGGACGAGTACATACATCATATTTAATTCCCTCTTTTCTTCTTTCTCATTCAAAATGTAATATAAAGTCTTGTTAAAGTCTACATTTTTATTAGTTTAAGGAAAATAAATTTATTGTATCAAAATCCACATAGAGAAGATTGCTTGCTTGTTTTTTAACACAAGAAAGATTGTTGCTCCCTTTGAATTAAAATTCAGATGGGAGAAAATGGTGTCTTGGTATAATCAATAATATTATCTTTATTAGTTAAAAATGTCAGTTTGAATTCTTTCTTCCTCTCTCTCTCTGTAAAATTCAGAGGTGTAGTAAATAAATAATGGAGTAAAAAAATCCCATTGAATCCCACATTTATACTCACAGCTCAACACGTTTTCTCTCTCTTTGAAAAGAAAGCTTAACATTCCAAAGTGCTCAACCAATATTTTAGAAAAGAGTGTACTTTACAGTTTATAATGGAATCTTTCTTTTTTTCTCTCTCTCTCCTTTGTATATATTTATATACATATTAGGAGTATTACCTGAAATAAATGGAGAGAAAAAATAGTAGTAAAAAATAGTACACATATGGAAGTAATAGCATTAAAATGAGTTAACCCTAGAGAGAGAGACTCTATACCAAATGGCACGTTGTTGAGCGCGGACGTGCAGAATTGAGGTAAGTTTGCTCTCGGAATAATTTTGTCTGCAGAAAATTTTCTCTCTCTCACACTCTCAAAAAAGGTAAAAGTCTACGGTCTACGTATTCTACTCCTTTAACTTGTACTCTTGTGCACTGTACGGTGTACGACTTGACGGTGAATTGTGTTGGAAATGGGAAATGTGTGCCAACTCCCGATCGATAGACCTCTTCAACAGTCTCACCAGTTACAGCCACAATGCTCAACGTGATTCATCCTCATAAGAGAAAGAGAGAGAGAGTAAATGGAGAGCTTGAAAAAGTCGTTTTACCTTTTTGTGCAAAAAAAACTTTTTTTTTTCTCCCACTTTCTCTCATTGTGACTATTCACTATACTGTGAAGGGAAAGATAATCATAATTTATATTACATAATTTCCCCCACAGAAAAGTAAAGATTTCCAAAACTGTGCTCTATCTTCCAATTTTTTTCTCTCTCTTTTATTCAAATATTTGAATTATAATTTCTCTCTTTCAATTCAATTTTGGCGTGTCTCTCTCTCTTTTGTGAAAGAAATTCCAAACAATTTTTTAATCTCGCTCTTCTCATTTTAATTGGCAAAAAAATGTCATCATTTGAGAGAGTGAGCCCCTGCGCATATTGTGAAATTGGAGAAAATTTCATGAAATCAAAAAACAAATCCTTTCTCTTTTTTTTCATTTTCTACAAACTGCAAAAAGTACAATCTTTGCACATTCACACAGAGAACTGGAATGATATGAAGCGAAAAATTGGGAAAAAAGGAATTTTACAAAGAGAAAAAAATGTACCTAATGATGAATCCTATTTAATTTATTTTATTTCAACAAATAAACAATACAAACACAGCCTTCTCTACAGAGCCAGAGCAGAGCCGCAATGGGTTGAGAGGCTGACATAATAAACAAAGGCAGAAAGTCAGGATTCATCAGAAAAAAAGAACAAGGCTTGAACATGGTTTTCTTTTTTTGGTCTACATAATTTTGCCTGCAATGCGTTTCCATGCCTTGATGCATCTTTCCCATTCTTGAAACATTTCTTATTTGGACTTGACCACAATGATGGACTTTCCAGATGTACAAAGAACCAATGAAGAAGAAAAAAAGGATGGGCTAAAAATCTTGAGAGCTGACGACGACCAAGAAGAAGACAACGACGGGGCCACTAAGCATTTGAGGAGTCGAGTAGTCAGACTCGAGACGAAAGGAAGAAAAAAAAGAATTGAGAGCAAAGTCGGGAGAGAAGGAAGGAAGGGAAACAATAATTTTCTGATAATGGGGATAAAGAGCTCTACCACACACTTTACTCTTACTCTTCACCATATTAAATGATGAATTGGGTTGGGAAAAGTAGAGAGAAAAAAAACCGCCCTACCTTTTGTTTTCCATTTCCTACAGACTACAGATATGTCTATTCCAAGTCCCCCCTTTTCTCTCTTGATATAAAAAGGTAATTTTCATTATATTGTTTTTTATACAGTCTAACATGGTGGACGAGTTTTTCCCAGCTCATTTGTATTCCACTATATTTAATAATATTTTCATCGCTCAGCATGACGTTTTCCCCGATTAAACATTTGCATTTGTTTTTCTTCCCAAGCCCAAGCCCAAACCGAATGCTCACCTTTTACTTTATGAGTTACCTCATTTCTCAATCAAGTCAGAGTCTCCCTGACTTGAGCCTCTGAGCACTCCATCTCCATGATTCTACGGTCTACGCGTTTCATTACAAACAAAGTCAGATTGTTATTTCACAGTTCTAATATTACAATGAAAGTTCTAGTTGCCTCAACTATATAACTGTAGAGAGAAAAAAAAGCTTTTAATAAATTTTTTAAAAACTTTTAATTCTGGATTTAGTTTCTCCCCCATATACATAATTCATGAGGAGGGTTACGCATATATTCATTATGTCTATATAGACACATTTTATGATGGTGATGACGGTGCTGAAAATATTAAAAATATGTCTTCACATTAATAACGTGCAGAGGCAGAGCAGTCAGAGAGGACACGGGAGAAATCTCAAAGCTTGTGCTCTGTACTACTCCACACAAAAAAAGTTGAAGCTTAGGAGACGCATTCATAAAAATGAATGCGTAGCGTGTGTGTGTGTGTGTTGGAGTGAGGACTAATAACCATGTTTTCACTTTATTTATTGACTAAAAACCCCTCCATATGTCATGACGATCATGACGATATGAACAGCTCAAGCTCAACAGCAGTCATGTTAGGTTCTGTCTGTCTATTGCTTCACTCACATTATGAGTGTCTGCAACTCTCTCTCCCCCCTCAAAAAAAGTTTGTCCCAAATCCATGTCACAAAAAAAAATTCCAACGACAACACATCACATCCAATCCATCCAAATACTGAAACACCCTGGTAAATGGCAAGTTAATGCCACACATGCATGTACCAGTAAGGTAGTAATTGTAGTTAAAAGGACGGGTGAAAAAAGTGGGGGAGAGACAAAAAATATTTGAAACTTTGTTTTATTTTATTTTTCACAAAAAAATAAAATGTCTTTTTTGAGTGAGAACGGAGCAGAGGAAATTCAATCCTACAGAGAAAAAAAATAAACTGTATGTTATCCCTGTTTACATATAATTTTTCTATGAGGAATTTTTCACCGTTCCAGCTTGACTAACAAACTAGACTATACCTTTCCATGAGCCATGGCAAGTGACTAAGGACTAAGGTTATATCATGAGAGAGAGAAAAAAAGATACATTCTGTCCGCTCATCGAATTATTTCTGGTTCCTTGAGTCCCTCTCATCAATCAAGTCATGTACCGGATAAGCAAAGAGACAGCAAACAGCTTTTCTAGCTCCGTGATTACCAATTACTTGAATGTACTTCATATGTAACCATATCAAATGAAACTGATCAAAGGCAACTATTTTTTTCTCCCTTACATAAAGGATACAAGGACTGAAATACGAGAGTCCTTTTTATCCAAATATTACCAAATATCCTCTCAACTTGAATTATACGTCATCTTCCCACAATTACATGGAGGAAATCAGCTTGGATGTGTAAACAGACCCTTTGCCTCCTCTTTACAATTACGAATTACGATTAGGCAGTGCAAGACTACAGAAAAAAAAATACAAGTACGAGTACAAGTACTGTACAGATTCCATCGTGGACTTTATGTTCAACATTTCCACTCTACCTTGTGTTGTATTATATTTAAAAGACTCATAGTCACGTCAGTACAAACTCTAGTCGTAGTAACTTTTTAACTAATGCCAGGTGTGAATGAGGTCATCTTAAAATCTTCATGGTTCCCCTTTTTTTTGTTCAAAAAGATACATAATAGGAATTAGAGGAGGAAAAAATGTTTTAAAAAAAACCTTTCTCCTCCAATGAAAAGACAAGAGGAGGAGGACGTGATATATCCGGTATTATGAGAAACACGTTCCAAGTGTTTATTAGCCCCCTTGTTCAATTTCAAAAATGCAATCTTTTTAAAATCAAAAAAATGTTTTTTTCTCTCTCTCTCATTCTACAACCATAAACTACAAGTTACAGTCTAGAGTGTAGACGTTGTACAACTGTAGAGTGAATCGATTCTCCATGGGTTTTCAATACATAAAAACTATTATTGAAGTCATGTACACTGTACTGTATACAGTGTAGAGAAGAGGAGAGAGAAAAAGGATGAAAAAAATTAAATGAAAATTAAAAGCCGGGCAAATTTCAAAGGTCCGTGTTCTCTCTCTATATATACCTATACACATTTACTAGTACTGTAGTGTGTACTGTACATTGGGTATATTACCGTATATTGTGTAATATACAATACGCTCTCAGCTAAATCCTAAAATCCTTGGTGTAATCCTACAACCCCAAACTCAGTCCGATTCCATTCTATAGACCTAATAAATCTTTCCATCTTACTTTCTTCCTGGTTGAGAAAATGTAAGTCTGTAGACCTCCATTTAATGCACTATGTTCCTTATATATACATTTACACATTGATATAATAGAGTTATGGAGTATGAACTATCCTTGGCCTTAAGCTTGAGATGAGTGTATGAAAACTAAAAGTTCATTTATCATTTAATAATAATCGATTCAATACCTTTGTCTCGACCTCTTCTCTCTTCCCCCCTCCGCTCCAGGGAGATGAGGACTAGACGGAACCACACTACACTAGACTTGAAACAATAAGTTACGATAATAAAGTGTAGAGATGAAAAAGGTACAAAAATTCCTGATAAAATGAACATGTGTACATAAATGAGAGTAAAAATTGCTCTATATATATAAAAATACAATTTAATGTTATTATTTTTTGTGAGATGAGTTCATTTTAAATTATAGCTCGTGCCGATTCTCTATGATGGCAGTTTGGATGAAATAAATTTTCTCTAGACGTGAAAATAAATTTTATGTTTTAAAAATAATACTCAAGGATGTGAATGACTAATACTTACAAGTTACAACAACATACAGCACAAAAGTGTACGTGTCCATGCAATACATGACCCTCTCTCTCTGTCTTCTTGAACAATATAGAGACAAGTACATTTAGTACCTTCCCAAAATTTAAACATTATGTACTTTTACATGGAGTTAGACTATGAGGCAAGTTGTATTGAGTTGTAATAAAAATCATGAAGGGATATTCCCTCATTTTCTCCTCCTTCTCCTCTCGATTACATTACACCGATTGTATCTCTCTCTCTCTCTCTAAAAGAGAGGGAGAAAAACAAGAGCAAGAGGCTTAGTCCTATAAATTACAGGAACGCGTGTTATAATACAACTGATCCTCATATCGTTTCAAATCCATATGTTGAATGCCCTATCATATCTCATGTCCCATGTTAGTGTCTTGAACAGAGCAACTTGTATGTGTGTGTAATGTATCAAGTGTATAAAATGAGAAAAAAAAACTTTACTTATGATTCACACACTGAGAGAGAGAGAGAGAGAGAGAGGAAGAGGCAGGACAAGAGTGGAATAAAATCCCAGCAATAAATCCAGATTAGCAGAGGTGTGAAATACAAAATAGAAGAGATAGAGACGTTAATAGTTGTCAATATCCCTACCCCTTATATCCATCACTCTCTCTCTCTCTTCCGGAGGGAACATGTGGTGATCCTTAGTTCACTCCAATCAGTTTTCCATTCTTAATTTATTCACTTGCTCAGTCCATTTCCCTCTCTCTCTCTCTCGTCCTCAGTATTTTTCATAAGGCCAAATGCCAAAGATACAACCAACCATGAGGACAATCAAGAACCAACTCTTTCACATGGAAAAAAATTGAGGATTATTATTACAGATATTAAATACATGGATTATATTGTACAGAGTAGAATGAAAATATATTGCCATTGTTTTTTCGTCTCTCTCTCTCTCGCTCTCTCTCATGAATCAATCTTATCATTTTCAAGTTTTTGACCTCTACTAAATATTAGTCTGTAGTCTGTAGCGTCTTATAATTCATCATAATTCATTTTTATCTGTACAGTACAAAACTGTACAACGAAAAAGGAACATGATATTCCATATACCCTAAAACTCCAAATAAGCGCCTAGGCGCTTAATTGTCAAATTCAGGCGGCGGGTAGGCGCTTATTAGAATTTTTCCTATGTTTAACATTGTAATACATAGGCGCTTATTGGAGGTAGGCGGTTATTGGAGCATAGGCGCTTATTTGGAGTTTTAGGGTAATTTAGAATTACTCATCGAATTATTTTTTTCCCTACAAACAAGCTAGCTGGATGGATACTACTGTAATTATTTGAATTGTATTTAATTTCAAATCTTTATTATATTTTTTATTTCAATTTTTCATTTCTCATTGTAGACAACCGCCACAAATTAGAATTGATAAAAAAGCCATACACACACAAAGAGAGAAGAGAGGCCTCCTGTGAAAATGACCATCTCTGGGCACAAATAAAGCCCTCAGTCATACACATCCAAGCCCGGACAAAAAAAAAATTGTAATAATGCATAGAGTCACGGACAATTCATTGAGCACAATCCTTTAACGGGCCAAACAATGCAAAATCCAAACGAATTAAATAATGACTCCTATACCTATTTATATACACAAATTCAAAAGGGAACATAGAGAGGCCTGAGGATGATCATGATATTTCAAAAAAGGCTTTACTCTCCCTGCAGTTAATATTTTTGTCTCTCTCTCTATGTGAGTACACATGGTGGTGAAACACACTGTAGTAAAATTATAGCCCGTGTCCTATCATGGGCCAATAAAGTGAACCATTGAACAGAAGGGTTGAGCTTATTTAGGGAAAATTATAATACAAACCCCCCGAATCGGGGTTCCATTCATAGTACTCTATGAGTCTGTATCTGTAGTATATTCTATACATATAGTACATGAAATATAAAAACTATACCGGCACATGAGACGGTTACATGCAATATCATTACTACTACTGGAAAAGAGCTCCCAAGAGTGCCTTAACCCCAGAGTCACTTTGTAGCCATATATAGAATGTATATATGCAAACTTGTAGAGAGAGAGAGAGAGAGAGAGTATGATCAGTTCACAAAATTTGATTCTTTCAGTTCCATACTACATTCAAGTGTGGGCATGGCGAATCAAATTTGCTACATTTGAAGAGAGAGACACTAATTGTGGAGAATTCAAACATTTCTTTTCACCCACAAGGGGTTTCAATTATACTCAAATAAATTCTTTTGCCCTTCCTCCACTTTCAGGGGAGGAGGAGGAGACTCAAATGTCTCATTATTAGCATAAAAGTCGTAACTTGTATAATAACTGAGAGCTCCTTTTCCTTTTGGCTCCAACATTTTTTCCTCTTCTTTTTTCAAAGGAGAAGAAACTCAGAAAGCAACAGCAGGAGGAGAGAGAGAGACTCAATTGAAAAAAATAGGGCTAGAAAAGTTGAAAAGAAATACACAATAATATCAAATATCTATTATATTATAGTACATACATACACACTGTATATTAATCGTAACTCCTAACCCTTAATTTAGTCTTGTTCACTTGTACTTTGTAGAGTAGAAATGAATATAAAATCATTTGTGTCTCTCCATTTTTAAATAAATGATGTGGATATAATATTATACCCATGAATGTAAACCAAGATGATCATCATCAAGAGAAGACAAGAAATATAATAATAGTAATCAGAGACACTACAAAAAAGGGGATTTTTTTTGTTTGAATAAAACCAAAAAAAAAAGTTTTTATTTCTAGTTACAAAAACCACATTCATATTTACTGTATAGTTCTTGTTCTCCTCATTATGATTATAAGCCAAATAAGCCACCACAATCAAATAAATTTTTCACAGAGGCAATCCCCCAATCCTTTGACACTTTTTCTCCTTTTGAAATTTGAAATCTTCAATCTACAATAAATAATAATTTTTATGTGTGTGTGTGTCTGTGTCTATTATTTCATATTGTGAGTCATAGCTCCCGGTTGTAATTTTTACTGGTTCCTTGTTTTTTCCAAGGAACCAAGTGTCTGTGATGATTATTAGAGGAGTTAACTTGGGGCTAAAATAACAACAACATGTTCAAAAATGTTCAACCGTCATCACGATGGGTGTAGTAAATTATTGTTGGAATGATTTTTTTTATGAGATCTGTATGGTGAAGAAAAGCATGTTGTTCAAACCACTTTACTCTTGTTTGGTGGTGATGATGGTGGTAGTTTTTCCAATTTGATTTTTCTTTATTTGATTTGAATTCTTTCCTCATTTAAATTCACTTGTGCAATTTCCACTCACGTCAACTTTTTTAACTTGACTCGTGTAATTTTCTCTAGTCCATGAAACATTGATGAAATAACCAAAAAGGTGTACTTAATATTTTTCTACGCACATTCAAGTGTGTTTGTGTTCAACAATCTGCTTAAATTACATCCGGTAATTACTCCAATTCTAATTTCTCATTTCTTTCTCCGTAATTAACTTTTGAGACTCTTTTATTTTTTTTATGTTCCCAAAAACCTCAGAGGGGTTCAAGGTCAATAATGAGAATTGCAACAAAAAAAAACTACGACGACGACAAAATCTTTTAACTTTTACATTCTCTCACAAATTCTTATTTACTTAAAGACATAAGGTAGGTAGGCCCTCTTAATGTATGTAGAGTCAGACGATTTTTTTCTGTGGTGTCCAATCTTGTGTGATTTTATCTTAAACTTTTCCTCACAAGTTAATGAAAATTAAATGTATACTCTCTCTCTCTCTCTCGTCTAAAAAGCATTGAATTCCAGCCCACACATGGAATGCCAAAATAACTTTAAAAACTCGTCATATTTTTACCTACTTTAACATGAACGACTCTCTCTCTCTCATAAAGGACACGGTAGGTACATAATTCGATAAATAAAGTCAAGGATAAAAAAAATAGTTGAAATCAGAGCTCCGCTTGCTCGCTCTCTGGAATTTGTTTCGGTCACGTCCCAATCTCCATCTCGACAAATCTTTTAATGGAATATTATTAAGTTGTAGAATATAATGTTGAAAAATTCATTAAATTTCTTCTCTCTCTCTCTCTCTCCCTCTACTTTTACACTTGCACCAAATCTCAGTACACTTGCATGGGATTCTGAAAAGGAAACGAAGCGTCTCAAACTACCACCACTAGTGCATGTAATGTAAATTGTAAAATGCAAAAAAAAGAGCCAACCGACACCCGAAATGACACAGTCATAAATCTGCCGCCAGTGAAAAAAGAGATTGTTGGATTGTTATTCAAAATAGAGAATGGTATTGTCTGCCTATGTGTCTCTTGGATTTATTTTTGTGTATGTCAACTCCATCAACTTTTTCTTTTTTTTATACAGACAAAAACAAATACAAATGTACACGTACATGGTATGAAATGGATACCCCACACCTCATATCTGTAATACATAAAGTTGAAAGAGTCTATGACCGAAAAACGGATTTTTTGACTGTACGCTCAATCTCCTACAACAACTCCAACTTTGGTTTCTTATCTCAACTCCCATTAATGGCATCCTTTTTGTGTACATGTGGATTGTGGATAATATGGCCGTCATATCAGTATTCGATTTCGTGCAATGACAAGGGACCCTCTTTCATAAAGACACACAGGGAGACAGGGAGCGGTACAGACCGCACTGTCAGCAAGTCACCACTCATCTATTAAGTGTATAGAGATAGTAAACATAATATTAGAGGGATAGAGAGAATTTAAGAATAATGGAAGACGGGACGGAAATGGAAAAAACCAAAGATACATAAGATACCCGCTCTTTTTATGTGCAGATCTCTCTATTTTTTAACAGTGCAAAAAGACAAATGTATTCTCAGCATCTTGTTCTTCCTCCATCTCTATCTCCCCTCTCCCCTTAACTCCCCGCTCCCGGGTTTAATTGTCTACCAGTATGCAGTAGGAGGATGCAGGAGCTGGCTCTGTCTCCCTTTTCGGTAGAGAGAGAGGAGACGAAAGGGTTAAAAACGAGCATGAAATTGAAAACAATTAACAACAACCCAAACTCATTCCTTTTGTGTATCTTAGATAGGCCAAAGCCAAATAGAAAAACCTGCCATTAGGCTAGAAAATTAATCTTGCCAATCTTACAGCACATTACAAATATAATATATTATATTCACAGGATTGTAATTCTTCAAAGACATTTTAAACTTGGTGCATTATCTACATTTCTCCATACATGTACCAGCTGTATATGTACATTAATGTTTTATTGCCTAATTTAAAAAAAATAAATTGTGGCCACATATTTGTATTGTATTTGTACATAAAAGTTATTTAGAAAGAAGAAAGAGAATGAGTCAAAGAAAATTGTTTCATAATAATAATAAAATTATAGGGAACAATTTATAACAATTTATTTCAATTATTCCTCCTCCATCATTTTATGCCAATGTCATTGTCATTGCCGGTTTTTTTTCACTTGTATTGTGCAAGGGCAGTGGACTGTCAATACTCAATGACAAAATACACATTTTATGTACTTATTGTATTGGGATCCTTTACAGGGCCAATGTCAAATGATAAATGATGAGCAAATAACAATTTATAAGCATACGTACAGTGTACAGTGAAAATGTTTTGTCATTAAAATTCCTCCAACTCTCATACGTACAATAGAGAGAGGCACACAATGTGTGTACAATTTTGTGCTAGTATCAATGTCAATGCGAATAGTTCTTATTGTTAGAAGAAGAGAAGGATGGGCAAATATATCTGAGAGAGAGAATCCCTGTCTGTCTATGATTTCATTTATTATGGCTCTATGACTAAAACCCAATCCCATGAAATTACAACTTTGGCCATCCGGGTTTTTCCTCCCGGGGTTCAGGAGAGAGAGAGACTGTACTGGGTAATACTTGTCTTATCAAAATGGAAATCTGGATGAACATCTGTCTGAAATGCGTGGAGGACGCAATTCCCGAAAAAGGGATATTTCCTTGTTCTATTGTGTCCATTAGAGTCCCTAACAGTTTTCTTTTCCTCGTCTCTCCTCTCTCTCAAAAACACCAACACCACCATCACCCATTTTTTCTAGTCACTAAATTTCTTCCAAGTTCAACCTTTACCTCCCTCCTCTGTCTAGTGTGTAGTGTAGTGGGTATGTATGTATATAAAAACTATAAAAGTGTATAAGGTAATATAAAAAAAATATGTACATGATGTATGTAGAACATTTCTAAATGCAATCCTCCTCCACTCAACTCCCTTTTACTTGAGCACCATTCCTATCAACTTTAATATCGGTCAAAGTCAGCATCTCCCTCTTCCATGATCAAGATATTCAAATTCAAACTACCGTAAAAAAAAACTTTTCTCTCTCTTGCATCTCTTCTTTTTTGGAGGAAAAGTGGAGACTGTAAAAGCCATAAGAAGCAGAGAAGGAGCTTTCTTGTTTCTCCGTTCACATTATTCTACCTAAAAAAATTATACTTTCCTTTCCCTTCAATGACTATATTTCTTCTTCCTTACTTTTTTATACTTGTACACTCTGTACAATGTACATGTTGTACTGTACCTATTTTTACAAATTGAAAAAAGGGCCATGGATATCTGTAAGAGAAGCAGTTGAGTAATTTTAGACTGTCAAAAACAAAAATTTTTTGTACAAAAATTTATGTTTTTTTATATTTCAACCTTTCTATTCTTCTCCCCTCTTTTATCCCTTCCCCTCCCTCTTTTTCTTTTGTATTCCGAAATCATAACCGTTAGTTAGTTACTGTTGTTAATTACCAATTTTTTTTAATAGGGCCTAGTCAAGATTTTTAGCTGTAAACTTTTCTTTTTTCGTGTTGAATTAATAGCTAAAATTTTTTTGGGAGAAAGCTGTGGGGTTTATGAATAAATTTGTACTAAGTTAGTATAGGATCTAAAATATGTTCAACTATCTGTACTGTACATAGCAGTAGAGATGTAAAATGCCAAAAAAGTTTTCTTATACATTTCACTCCCTTGAATGTAATACTTTTGTAGTCACAAAAATGTCACAGATTACTCCATCACTCTGCATAGTGGCATAGGTAGTGAAACCAATCAGCTCATTTTTGTCAATCCATCAAACTAATGGAACTTTTATGTATGGAGAAGAAAATTTGTGTCACACCAAGAGAAAAAACTAAAAAGACGTAGATTGAGCCACGGGATAGTGAACATGTTGAATGTTCATCATCACAACTTATTTACAATCTTTCTATATTCACATCCTCTAAAAAAAAATCCCCCCGAAAGTCAAATTCTTCGGAGAGAAGAGGAGGTGAAAGAGGACTGTGTGTAATGTTATGGTGGAGGCTTTATATCTCTATCCTGTATTTTTACATGTGCGACTGTGATTATAGGCTAGAGTCCAAAATTATTTATAATCTTTGCATATGAATCTTTGTCTTTTATAACTCTGCACTCTCATCCTCATCTAGTCTCTAGCGGCTTTCATGCACACAAGGACGTGAATCTTCTCCTTCCTCCACCACACACACATCATCATTATGACTAGGCAGAGATCTCACAGAGAAGAGACAGGTAGGAGCAGGAACTCTGTCTCTTTTTTAAATCCTAAATAGAGATATGACATGTTAAATTATTTGTCAACAAAAAAAAAGTTTTTAAAAATTTACGAGTTTACTAACTAAAAAATCTACAAGAAAAAAATTTAGAAACAAAGTTTATGCACAAAAAATCTGTCAGCATCTTGTCTCCTCTACCTTAAATGTCTAATCCTCCTTCTGTCTCTCTCACTGCCATTTAAATTTTGAGATAGCCAGATCCATTTTAATTTTTTTGTGTAAAAAAAATACTGAAAGCTTCAACTCATCTCAGAAAAATGCCAGTGCAAAAAAGGGACACTTTACTCGTAAAGCTCTTATGACGAGAAAATAAGAGCAGGATGAAAAAAGAAATCATGCTGAGTTGAGTGACCAAGTTTAAATAGAGAGAGAGAGAAAGAGGACTGAGAAGAATAAAAAAACTATTTATGCTGACTTTTAACTTTAAGACAATTTTGGCGCACATGAACGGAAATTCATGTCATGCTTCATACTATGAATGATCCACAGAGAACACACAAGCCAACCAAACTTTTTCTCTCTTCTTTTTTTTATTATAAACCGCGCACTTGAGACTCTCAAGGAGCCTCAATGCTGAGAACGACAAGCTTTTTATATAGACCGAACCGAGTATAACCTTCGTAGCTGTTATACGTACGCTGGCAAAGAAACAACAGATATTCCTCGTTATTTTTTTTTTGTTCAAAAGATACAGAAGAGCTTTTCTTGTGTGTGTGTGTATTTACAAAGACTATAAAAGAGCAGTCCATTAGAGAGTAAATGAAAAAATTAAGAGTGTACTACATATACAATTGTATATATTTATACGAACCCAATGTGTACGCGTACTCGAGAATGCCTCCCAGGGCCTCTCCGAAAAGACCATGCTCCAATTATTATTTTCTATGTACATATACTAAGATTGTATACTCGGGCTATGCACCCGGTGCGGTTTTTGAAATGTAAAGGAGGCTCTACATTCAACTTGTATGATACGGTTTCCCCTCTTTTATAATTACTATAAAAGATTTTTATATATAAATTCTTTATGTTATAAAAGTGCGAGAGTAGGAGTCGGAAGAAAGCCAGAGACCACATGGCCAAGTCCGTTCTCAAGATGAAGAGACGAAGCCGAAGCCTCATGGTGTCATTGTCAATGCCAAAAGGCAATTGGCAAACCAACATTTTTTCCCAACGCCCCTGTACATATTAACCCCATTTTGTCCCCATACATTTCTCCCAAAAAAAAAAATTTATTTAGAACTCTCTCTCTCTCTCTGTACAAAGAATAGTGTTAGAAAAATTGCACAAAAATATCAACAACTTGTACATGAAAAAAATAGCTTCATTCCATTCTGGCTTGCAAAATAAATAAAAACTCGTTGAATTCCCTTTCCTTTCGTCTTAATGGATTTCTCAAGATTCCACTCTTTTATTTGTAGACAGATACACAGATATGTATGGCAATAAGTCGACGAGAGTTTTGTGCATAAGAATTTTAATTTAGTGTTACGAAAAAAAAATTCTTGTTCCCTCCTTCCCAACTCCCAATACTTGGAAAAATAAAATAAAAAACCTTTTGGTATAGTTAAGACACGGTTTAAATAAATGGGTAGTTTAATAGTTGGTCCTCTTAAATTATCTATTTTCTTGTTCATTCCATGAATTTCTACCATTAGCAGTGTCAATGGATTATGTACAGTGCAGTTGCACATGAAAGTATCTGGTCGTATCTGTACATGGCCATTTCCTCTGGTTTTTTTCTCTCTTCCTACCCGACCCCTCTGCACCTGTGTCTCTCCCAAATGTCCCAACACTCATCTTATTGAATTCATGAATTCCTTGGAAAGTTGAGTGTATGAAGGGATACACATAAAGGGAAGACATGAATACTCTTTGGAATACATAAAAGACCTTTTTCAATTTTCAAGTACGTTCGTGTCCGTCCATTTCTTCTTCACTCTCTCTCTCTCTCTCTGATATTCTCCTCTCCCCCTTTTTTGTGAGAGAGAAACTTTACCAAAAAATCAACTTGTACGATTAGCCACAAACTCACGTCCCTCACTCTCGTTGACTGCATGCATAAATTATTCTAAACTATTTGCTCTCCTCTTCCTCCTTCTTTGACTCCCCACCTCCCCATTTTATCAGTATTACACATACAAGTTAAGTTAGTACAATGCCAGAACTTTTTCCTTCATGTAAAACTAGAACTAGAAGGTCTCACAAAAATGATTCTAAAAGTAGCTTCAAGTCAAAGTCACGTTATATTTTTATAGTTGACTGGTAAGAAACTGTACTTACACCTCTATATAAAAAAAATTGGAGATAATACTTATATCAGCTGATAACAACTTTTTTCTTTCAAATCATACACACAAAAAACGGTATCAGGAAACTAAATCCACAGAATGTTAAGTCAGTTTAATCATACATCGTTTGGAAAAATCTTTTTTTCTAAATAAGCTCAACGGCTACTCTTACCCGTCTAACGCTGGAGTTTTTTTAGGAGGGTGAGGATTGGGTCAGATATTACCTTAAAATAATTGTAGGGTGTCCCATTCAATGTATAATTATATTTTGAAGAATAGGTATTACTATTACACATATCCCCTAACTCATGTACATTAGCCCCTTAGTGGCCTTAGTCAGTACACTTCCTCAAAGTTGTAATTCATACCACAAATTATTCTCACTAAATACTAAGCCCACTTCCCATGGCATGTCTAGGGGACTGAAAAATAAAAGTTAAAATTTGAGCCATATTTGTTGTTCATTTTATATTTAATTTTGTATGTAGTGGGACAATAAATAGTACAAAATTACAAATATATTATTAGTATGAAAAGGAGATTTTCAGCCCACATCACAACAGGGCAGAAACGAGAGAGAGAGATCTAGATGAGGTCTTTGGATATTAAATGCTCCAAATTCTATCCCTATAACAATAATAATATCTGTATCAACTTGTAAACTTAATGTGTGTGGTGGTTGTGCGTGGTGTGGGGCGTACTAAATGTGTGTGCATACAAGACAAGAGGACATGTATAAAATTATATGGTATGACGATACATTTGAAAATTGAGACGAGTACCATCATCATCCATATCATAACCATGGTTAGGCCTCTCCTTTTACATTGAGAGAGGAAAAAAGATGGACAGGGAACATGACAGTAATAGAGAAAGAGAGAGAGATGAAAAAAGGATAAATAAAATGAAGCCCAAGTTGATCCCACATCCTATTATAGTGAACTACCTTAACCTTAACATAGCAATTTGAGACTCAAGAGAGAGAGACCACCACACGAGACAATTCACTGACAGTGGACATGGTCATAGCCCCTTCAAAATTGTAATGGTAAAACCAAACTGTTACAATACATTGTACATGTGTTGATATACTTATACTCTCACATGTATTTTTATATGGACATTTACACGGAGAAAAACAACTCGATTAGTTTCTTCATTGTACATTTTCTACTTTCTCCCTTCTTCCTCTTCTTTTGTACACTTTTACAAAAAGTAAAGGAGAGGCTCAAACCACATTATACACATTGGACACCCTACTACAATGTATTTATATGTTATATGTAGGAATGGAGGACTGCAGGGATTTTTATTATGGAAATTGTGACCACAAATTCATAATAATGTCTTTTGTACATACATTGATACATATATAATATTATATAACACATGATATTATATATTTGAGCATATAATTTACACGTAGGTAGCCATTACATTTTATTGCTTATTTTTTTCCCCAACTCTCATGAATGACTTTATTGTTCTCAAACTTTTTTCTCCTCTCTCTCTTTTACGTTTGTGTATTTTGACCCCTGAACGTATTACATTGCAGAGCAAGTCGTGTATGACTAAGCAAGTAGAGAGTAGAAAAAAATTTGTATGAGTAATGAAATATGAAATTGTATATGGTGATGCATTGCATTCATGCCTTGCATATGAAACTGTTCCTTTTTTTATATAGAGACATTCATTTTACGACTTTTTATCTTTTGTGTGTTTGTATTATCATTATTATTATCGAGAATTTGTCAATTTTCACAACTAAATAACAGTTCCCCATTCTACACTATATTATCCTCATACACTCACCAACAACAGAAAAAAGTGTTGATAGTTATTGTATAATAGAAAATACAAATCTATAGTCATAAAATATTTTGGGATATATCTGTACACTGTACAGAGTACAGACAAATACAAAATTTACTATTTGCTACCTTTTTTAGTGTGAAGGAACTTGACACAATAGGGAACATAATGCAAAGCAAATCACAAAAGTTTAGACCTCCACGTCTACATAATCTCTTCAAAAATTTATCTCACAATTTACAATATCTAATATCCAGGTGATATATTATTAAGAAAAATATATTTTGTTCAAAGAATTTGAGCCCACAACCAAAAACCACAAGAATTCAGGTAGACTGACAGCCGGACTAAGACTTAGTATTTTATTTACTAAATACAATTTAGTGTTTAGTTCTATCAGTCAGTCTCAGTTGTACATTGTACAAGATATGCTCATAATCTATTGAAAAATTGATTGAAATGAAGGTGACACATTGTCGATATATCATAACCTTTAATTTTGTTCTATATCTCACACATAAAACTCCTTTTCTTGTGTGCACTGTACATCAAGTATTTTTCTCGCAGTCGTAATTCAAATGACTTACCAAAAATATTATTTTTGGTAATTTTATGTGATGACATCCGCCCAGCTTTAATATCATTTGATGTCACAATATTAAAAGTAATAATAATATACATTTATACATGTAGGTAGTGTATAATATTTTTCCTTATAAATTCCATGACCATATAAATGACAGGCTCATGTGCACAAAATCCACAATATTTAATTAAAACTAGAAGACTGACGACAGTGGAGAAATAAAATTGAACTTCTTTTAGTAACTTTGAGATAGTTGTCATAATAATCAATAAATTTCTCCAATTATTTTAATTCCCTTCATTAACCTAAAATAATACTACCCCTCCCCCCTGTTAAATAATGTAGCGAGAGACTTGGAGAGTATTATTTTAATACACTTCACTTGTAATTTTCTCTAAACATAATGATTTCTAGGAATAAACAACAAATAAACTATTTACAAATAAAATAAAAAATTCCTAACTGTCTTCCACTATAATAATAATAAGTACTCTATCTGTCTATCTTGTACTGTGTAGATATTTGTCTTGTGTACAAGTTGAAAGCTGTAGAAAAAAAAAGGAAAGAAAAAAAAATAAATTAAATTATACAACCAAAATAGTTGGTTGCAAAGTCTAAAAGATACTTAAAATGAGACGGTGGGAGTTATGAGCTTTTTAAAGTATCAAATAAGAGAGAGAGAGAGTAATTTCCGCTTACACAACATAGTCACAGAGTACAAACTATGGGTCGTTTAAAGTCTTTAACAGTTTTAATTTCAAGTTGCCTCCTATAATTCTCTAATGTGTTATATATGTATGTACATACATATTTCAATTCCAACGAGGCGACTAATACTTTCTCGGTTCGACACATGTAAAATATCAGCGTCCCATTCCCGAAACTAAAGCCTTCTTCTATAGAGTATGGGTACGGGTACCACTGACAGTACACAATATAGATTATGTGGAACGTGTTTAACTAAGTGAGACTTTGAGACTCTCATTGGTACATTATGCAAGACGACCTTCTTAGCCTAGACTAATATTAAATGAGTAACTTCCAGTGGTACTACTTAAAAAAAAGTTTTTTTTGGGAAGAAAATAGTGTGAATGGTTGAGTCATGAGTATTTTGTATTGTGAGAAATTTAGAATGAAACAAGGACCAAGGTTTTAAGAGGAAAATGTAGCCTATAAAACATTCTTGAGTCTAAATTAGACATTTAACGCATTTCGACAACAAAAGAATCCCAACTGGTACTATTTAGACTATAGGAAAAAGGAGATTCAGTGTAATACACCAGAACATTGAAATTACCCATCCTAGTACACACACAAGAGGAGAACCAATTACACAAATGGTGACTTAATGGTAACCAGACGATAAATCTTGCTAAAAGCTACCATATCATCCATATACATATACCTCATGTATATACTTATATAGATCCACCTTGTGCAATCTCTGCCCATGTCCCCGTCCATGTATAAGAGTTGCCCTTTATAGTCCACATTTGCCACATCATTGAAACTCTCCAATGACTTTTTTTCCCTCTCTCTCTCTCTTGTACAAACATATCCATCCTTGTCCATACTCAGTGAGACTCACCCTTACTTTTACGCTTGTGTATCACTTTCATTTTGACCATATGAACCAATTCCATGTCTAATGTATGTAAGTATGTACATACATCGTTAATATATGTACATATAAAACTGGAGTTACATATGTTAATGTATCGCCTTGTTGTTCTTTGTATTGTCTACCTCAATCTGTTAACTTGGGTTACGTTAAATTGGATAGGATACATTTTCTCCCTATTGTTCAACGACAGAGGACATAATATATTTACCAATACATAAATAGTCCCATATAATCAATAAGAGTTCAATTTCAAAAGGAAACTGATCGTCAGTAGTAGTTACATGCTGTACAGTAGGTATATTTGACAATGAAAACCTTTTTTTTCTCTCTTTTGGAACATGATGCCGCCGACTCTTTGAATAAATTCATGAAATTGACATATATTTATTTTCCTTTCAACTCTTATCCTTCGAGGAGCATGGCCCGTGCCGTAGGTAATAATTCATTGTTAAATACTTGCCATTTTTTCCATTGATGATTTAATTTATGAACACACCAATCATTTAACTAACCAACATTAACATTGACTAGCCTTTCCCCTTTGTATTGGTACAAGCAATTTATGAGAGAGAGAGCAAAAAAAAACTTTTTCTCTACTTTAACTTTTACCGACCTTTTTTGCGTAAAATGTAAATAAAGAGTGGGGGAAATGAACCAAATTATTAGCCAAATTAAAAAAACTATTAGGGAGCAGCCACTTACAAGATGAAAAAAAATGAGAGAGTTTTTTGGACTAAATAAAACATAAAATAAACAATAAGTTGAACATTTGACTTTCTCTCTCTTAAAATTACCCCAAAAAATAAATAGCCTCAGCATCCCTCTTTTACACCCATCGTTAAACAAAACTAATAGTTTGGAGTAAACTAATAAATTGAATGCTATCTTTTCCTTCAAAATAATAGTCTCTGTTGAGAGCGTGAGACATTTTCCGGTTTAGGGGGAGAGGAGGGGGTTTAGGTATATTTGTAGTGTGATGTAGTCTGTAGTTTTCAAAGTTTTTTGAAACTAGAATCCAGAAAAGTCAGAGATATCTTAAATCTTTAGTCAAGTACCCATACACTGTACATTGAAATGTTATGGCCCACCAATAGATTTGGTGTATGTAGTACAATCGACATGGGGAAACTTTTGGGGAGTTAAATCTTTTGGTATTGGAAAAGTCAATGGGTTTTAAAAGGACATATATATCCAGCAAGTACTCCGGTATATGTAATCATGTGAGGGAAAAACCCGACGACAACACGACCAACAGGAGCAGCTGTCACATCTAAATCTGAAACGAGACACCGTTTGTATCTTTCTCACTCTAAACACTCTACAAGTTTCAAAACTTTTTTTTCAAAGTCGATACACAATTGCAATGAAAATTCAGTGAAAAGTACAGAGAGAGAGGAGGAAAGTATATTTGTATGTCGTGTGTGTGTCATTTTTCCATCCATTAAATGCTATACGAACCATAGCATTGACTATGTGTTTTTATACAATAAAGGACATAGGAGTAGGAGGATCTAGTCAAAGAAAATACCAAAAAGTGAAAATACAACAGAGAAACAGATTATCTCAAATTAGCTAAAGTTACACAGACAGACATACAGTCTCCCCCCAGTTTTACAACATGGGCATGGAGACATGTTTTAACTTGAAGAGAGAGAGAGAGACATAGAAAAAAAGAGCTTCTAAAATTCCCTTGTAGAATTCAAATTCCCTAAAATGGTAACTGAAACGTGAAAAAAAGGGTTTCCTTCCTGTCAATCCAAAAGGAGAAAAAAACCACCACCACCGCCAACCATGTGCTCCTCATCCTTTAAGGGACATGTGAATTTCGTGAGGAATTGAAGGAAACTATTTTTTTATAGATAGAAAAGTACATGAGAATGACTCACATGTTGTGAATCTCATGTACTGTACAGCAAACAATTTTTTTTTATTTCAATTTTTCCTTTCATCTAAAAGTTTCAACACTTGACAATTGACATATCATAGTAAAAATGTGAATGGAATGGAGAAATAATAAGACAATAAAAATGGATGGAGAAGGCACAAAATTGTCATAATAATTATAGATTCTAATGCCAACATTATGACATTCAAAGGAGCTGTTGAAAGACGAATCAGTTAATGATGTAATAGAAAATTCATCAACGCATATACGTTGTATATATAGAACTCGTGCTACGAACACTATTTCGTCACAATTAATTTCTTTTTCCCATAAACCTCCCTCCCGTCACAGATACTTCAGTACCCTCTTTTTTATTACAGGATTTAACGAGAGAGAGAGAGCAACATTTTAAATTTCAAACATGTCAATCAAAATATGTCCAGACAAGAAGCAACCATGATATTTCAATAGAGAGAAACATGGAAAATAACTGAGTGCCCAACTAAATACTACACACATCAGTACTATACAGAGAGAGAGAGAGAGTTCATGGTTATATTTACAAAGTGTAGCTGTGGTTTTGATTGTCACGCTATACACAACTCCCTTTTGTGTATTGATTTGATGGTTAGTGGACGGACATGCTTTGTTCTCAAAAGAAAAATAAACTTGTCTTCTCTCATTTTTATTAGACATGTCAAAACGTTAGTTCAATTTTGACATTTTTCCTTTTCCTTTTGTATGTAAAAAATTTATTTCAAAATGATAAACAATGTTTAAAATAATATTACATTATACCAGTACATAGAATATTTGTTTTTAAATGGAGACAAATTACTGCCTGTTGCTACTTACTATATTTTTTATATGGATGAAGATGATTCTTGACGCAATTCTTTGTTTTCATTTAAAACTGTACAGTTGATCATCAATCAGTTTAATAGAGAGAGAGAGAGAGCGGGGGTAATTAAAGTTTTTAAAATAGCATTTAATATTAAAGTAATATCCGTATTGAATTGCATCGTTCACATTCTTCATAATATTATATTGACAGACTACTATTTATGTACATTGTACATGTTTTATATTGAGAGGGAATAAGGCTGAAAATAAATGTAAATTAATGGTAATATTTTGAAGGTCCGATTCATTAATTATTTGTCAAATTTGTGATTAATCGTTTTATTAATGGCGTCTGCTCACACAATAGGGGAGCTCGATTATGGGGTTGAGGAACAATCCATCTTGTCTCACTTAGCACACAATCTTCATGTTGAGAAAAATGTTGGAATTTATGAAGATGAGAATTTGGATGGACATGAGGGCACACACACACACACATTTTTGTGTATTGTACTATTAACCATTAATTCATTAAATCATTTGTTTGAATTGACTCTTTATCATTGTAATGTCAATCTAGAAATCATGAGCTCATGACTCTGAATAAATTTCAGTTTCTTCTTCATTGTCACTACCACTACTAAATAGTATTAAATGTACAAGAAAAAACATATGGAAAAAATGAAAATAATAATTGAGAAATAACAGAGAAAAATATGGAGAGGAGTGAAAGAAATTTTATTTTTTCATGTTTTTTTATTACAACTCTCCCTGGACTCTGTGTGTGTGTCGTACTCGTTGTAAAAGTATGAGCCTGGCGCAAGTTGACATTGGTAGTAAATAATAAAGGAGAAAATGCATGGGAAAAATCTCTCATAAAATATTTCCTCCTTTACCATTTGTTTATTGCTCCAGCATAGATGAGAGAGAGCAACAAAAAAGAATTAGGAGAGACGACAATAGAAAATAAGTACACAAAATATTCTTTGCCTTTTTCCTAGCCAACTTTAGTTTCTACCTCGAGCTCTCTTTTCTTGGATAATATAAAAGAATAATGAAATGAATGACTTTGCTTCATATTTTCCCAATATTTTTCCCCCCTCTCCGTCTCTGTCTCTGTATTTGATAAAGTTTTAGCAAATTGCAAAAATACGGTTGGGGAAAAACTCGACGCAATGTGGACTCCAACTCCGACGAACACTATAATAATCCTGTCTTCTCTTCTCGTT
The DNA here is from genome assembly GCA_034700945.1 of Arrhopalites spinosus. NCBI lineage: Eukaryota > Metazoa > Arthropoda > Collembola > Symphypleona > Arrhopalitidae > Arrhopalites > Arrhopalites spinosus. The sequence continues at coordinate 136,359 of JAQIVZ010000002.1, forward strand.
ATCTATTTTCAGTTTTTGGAACATGACTACTACAAGGGGAGAAGAGAGAGAGAGAGCTTATTGGCATTATAATTGAAATTTCATGAATTACAGGAACCCAAAATATATACGTATATAAACTATGTAATATTACACATAGTGTCGTGACTGTATATACGACTGCGGTTTGCTGTCTACAGAAAACTTATCGATTGTACCTTTTAATGGCAAAAAGGGTGCAAGATATATAGTCACACAAACCCCATGTATACCGTAGGTACTTTTACAAGTCTAAGTTAAAGTAAAGAAGATCGATATAAAGATGGCGAAATTTTTTGCAAACATTCGCAAACAGGGAGAGAGAAAACCCTCACACAGAGCTATACAACTACAAGCAAGGCGTACATTTTCAAACTGAGTCATTACTAAACATACACAACTGATATAACCCAAAGTTGTATAACTGTATAGGTACACAATCTCAAAATATATATAGAGATTCTACCGTATTTTATTTAGTAGAATACTAGTCGGAATCGGAAAGGAAAAACTTTGAGAAGTCAATTAAATTTTTTTAATTAACTAATGTCTATTAAAGAGTGTACTCTATTTAGAGGAAATACGGTCTCGTGGTTTTTTTTCATTTATCTGTAGATTTTGTGCTTGACCGACAACTAAAATGTTTTATCATGGACGTGTCTTCAATTAATTTAATTAGACTTGTATGCGGTATTCCGGAATGTTTCCTCCACAGATTGTTTCTAAATTCCCTAACAACAACACCAAGATAGAGTACAGTCTACAGACAACAGAGAGAGAGTGGAAAACGGAAACGAGATGAAGAAGACAGAAAAAGAAGAAAAGGGAGAGAGAAAAAAAAGAGTTGTAAAAAAGAACTAGCCAGTTATAAGTTATATATTACACAAGTTGTATAAACAGAGATTGGCATAAAGTATTTAAAGACTCTTATATATAATACATAGTCGGCAAATTTCTCTTTGAATTGAACAACCGAGTTCCGGAAAGGAGATTATCTCTCGCTCGCTGGAGATTATTATTAAATTCCTTCCCTTTTTTTTCACAACACAAAAGTCCGAAAGCCAGAAATATACAGCTGAGAAAACAAAAAGTCTTGTAGTATTTGATATTGATATGCATTTTTATATATATCACGTCATGTCAAGTAGAGAAAAAATACAATAGAAATAAATTCCTTTTCAAAATTTATAGTTAAAGTGACAAGTCCGCCTTCTTTCTTGTTCTCAAGGTAGAAAAAATTGACTAGAAAAATTACACAAGGCAAAGTAAAGTAAAGGAGAGATGAATATCTCAAGACATTTTCTATAATAATTAGTACTGTAGTTAACTTTTAAATTGTACATTGTCACGTAAAGGTTATTACGGAATGTATAATCAAGTAATAATCTTTTTTTGCACAAAATTATACTCGTACCACAATGTGTTTTTTGGGGTGAAAACTTACTAAAGGGTTCCTCTTTTTTTCTGCATAAAATAATGTACTTAAACGAAGTTTATAGTTACTCACGGAAAGAGAATGTGAATGAATAATTAAATTAATAATGATTAAAAATTCACCGTCAATCTTTTGACTACAATGTGAATTTATGTAAAAGCATTGTCTTTATTATGCATTGAAAATATAATAAAGTGTCGTCTTACCAAAAAAGGACGTCAATAATATTGGTAGTAACGTCAAGATAGTTGACCTGGGATGATGATGATGACCCATATTAAAATTTAATGACCACATCTTGTAGCTTGTCACGTAGAAATTAAATATTGAATCAATAAATCCTTGAAATATATTTTTTTTGAATGTCAAGAAAACTCTCACACTTTACAGGTGTATTTTTGTCAATTGTAAAAAAATATTAACGGTGATCAATTTCCTAATTGAGATTTTTATTTTTTTCGACACTTAATTTCACTTGTCTGTGTTTAAGGTTAAATCTTGACAATTTCTTGCAGATTCCAAAAAGTTTTCTTTCTTTTACAATTCGGGTAGAGGAATTTTTTTTTTCTTGCCGAGAATTCTTGTGAAAATATTATTGAAAAACAAAAGGAATGGACTAAAACAATGTTATTTTTAAAAGGAATAAAGTTGATATAGTTTTTTCCCTCAGACTAAATTTAATATCTTGATAGAAGATACCAAAAAAAATATCTTGAAAAAACCTTCCGGCAAATTCCCACGAACCAATATTAAATATAGAAGTAAAAAAAATAGACTAAAGTTTGATACGTAGTAAAATATTGAAATATTTAGTAATCGATAGAATTATTGATCACCAATCCAAAAAAAAAATTCTTGTCTTGTCTTGTCCAGTAACTAAAAAAAATATAACATTAAATCCTTTTCACTTATTTTCTTGACAAAAAGAGTTGTCTTCTAGTATTTCACGTGTGGTATTCTGATATTTAATTTAATAGGAGAAAAAAACGGAGCACAATTGAGGATGTAATTAACTTTTGATTTAATTAACAAGTTGAAATAATAGAGTCGGAATAATTTAAGAAAATAATTGACAAAATGTAATATTTAATGCACAATTTAAAGTGTCTGTAGAACAGTTTGAAGCCTGTACAAGTACAGGCAATAAATGTCACTCACAGTCACACAACAAAATTGGAATTTTGTGCAGCGAAACTATTTTTAAAACTTTGTTTTACAATTTAGCCAGAATTGACAGTTAAATCAACTAAACTTTGGTAACAATGGTGCACACGTGACACCTGAAAAAATCAAGTTGTTGTTGCGAGACAGCGACCTTCAACCAACAAAATTCCGTCCGATGCTTCCAACTGCTCAACCTGTACTGAGCCTCAGAGCAATGTGAGACCACCAAACCGTTCCCTCCCCCTCTCTCTCTTGCTTTGAGTTTGTGGGAAAGAGATGGGGAATATACTGGGTGCATCAGAGTCCTTCGGTTTACAAGAACAGTTTTCAGTGCTATTTTTGAAGAATTGTGATGCAAAAATAGTCAAAAAAGGGTGATTTGAGAATTATTAAAATAACAAAAGTTACAATTGAAAATATTGTTTTAACAGTTCTTCGGGGATCATGTTTAATCTATAATAATCATACCTATAATAAACAACAACAATAGTCTACAACTATTTAGAAAAGTTTAAAATATAATAGTAAACAATTGTGTCTGTATTTTCATAGCAGTGACAATAAAGAACCCCAGTTGCATATGGTAACGTGCCCCCGTCGATTTGGCTGAAAATTTGTAGCCAGGTTCGTCTTGACCTCCTGATCAATTCATCTCATGGGACCAACTCAAAATTCCTGTTATTTTCGGAGAAAACCCGGTCTGAAAATTCGGGTTTTTCAAGGATTATTTTGGTCCGCCCCCAAGCGGCCCCTTTGGCCCAATGGTTAAGTGTTTGGACTTGCGAAAAGAGAGGTCCGGGTTCGACTCCGAGCCCAAGCGGTATTTTTTGTCTTGTTTTTTGTTCCCTTTTCTTTACTTTTATGACTTGGAAGTTTGTCTATCGATGAAATCTTAATTATCTCAACATGACATGACCATTCGAAAAAGTTACTGACCTCCTGCCTCCACCAGGTCATTGGTCTAAATGACCTGACAAACTTGAACCCATGGTTTATGATTTCTGAAAAAAAATCAGAAAGACAGAGGAAAGAATGCTGAACAAGTTTACTGTTTACGTGACATGAAAATCATCAATGGCGTGACCGGTGACAGAGGTCAAAGTCCTTAGTGGCCTTCATAAGTTACGTACCGCCCAAACAGCCACGCAGGAAAAGAAAGAGAGCAGTGACAATGACAATATGAATTGTAGTGTCAAAATAGGCCCAGTTGACCCTACAAAGCACTACATGTTGTTTTTTGTAGTCATAATACAATTGGGATTTTAGTTTTTTCTTACATTTTTATTTTTGAGTCGCCACAACTCAGAATCATAACAAAAATATCACATTTCATTTTTGTTTTTTAGTCTAAAAAAGTCAAATATTCTCTCCCTTTTCCCTTTGTCTCCTTCACATAATACCAACGGGCAGGTTTAACGCAATGTTCCACATGATTCTTTCTACGTTTTAATCTCTAAAATGCCCGTATTGTTTTCCTTTTGCCATTTTACGTTTTTAAAATTACTTACACTGGATTCAATTTGCCCTTAGGAATACTTAAAGTAATGTAGTCTTTTGTTATTTACAAATGAAAATTCAATTGAAAAAATGGAGAAGACTTATAAAGTTCAGATGAGACGCATTAGAATACATATCCGTACAACCGTGTTAATTAATTTGATGCATTTTGGATTAAGAATCAACTGCTCATGTCAAATGAATGCATATGAATGAATGAGTCTTGAGGCAATGATTTAAATGAACTTCCTCTTGTTCCAAAGTGTGTACTTGAAATTTCAAATTTATTAGTCATTTTATTGGTGAGTACTGAGTCATCAATGAGAATACAATTGGATATAATATCTATTAGACATAGGGACCAAGCACTGGGTATTATTGTAATTGTAATTATTTCTGTGGGCATCATTGTTAATGACACATTACCTACATGCTCCCAACTTTAAGTAAGTACAAGCTACCATTATAAACAGTTCTACATTGTACAGATATAACCTCTCAAATTGAAATTAATTAACAATCATATTCATATTGTGACTACTTAAAATTCATTCTACCCCCTCAATTTAATAAAATGGTAAATAATATCTATATTTGAAATGGATTATGACAAAATTGTTTTATCAAGTACATAAGTAAAAACCACTTATAATTATACAACACCGAGTATTATGTAATGATTAGGACACTAAAAAATTAAACAGAGGAACAGTTTTACAATTTCATAGTTATCTTACAGTGTAAGACTTACACTGTATAAATGTATTATTGTCGAAATTTCATCAATTTTCATTAAGTAAGCATATATTTTACATTTCTATATGTATTATTACACTTAATATTTGTTATTGTTATTTATTGTTTTGAGCACAATTTACGTCACATTCAAGTTACTCAAGTACCTATTCGTGGCTTTATTAGTACTTGAGAGAATCAAAGGAAGCACCCATTTGAAAAGAATCCTAAAAATCAATTAAAAGTTAAAACTGTTGTACATCTAAATTAAATAATACACCAAGACGAAATAAAAACCATTACGGAAATAATTTCAATTGAATACAGTGATGTTACATTTTTGTGTGCGAGTAAATGTTTAATTAGTTGTTGTTTAATAATTTAGTTCTATTAGTTAACTTTGTAACGATTTTAATCGATAAAACACTGAGACGTATTTTTTTTGAAAAACTACACACCTATTTTTGAGCTATCACAATGCGTTTTCTTTTCACATCGCTGTGCGTTCACATATTTATATTATGTCACAAAAATAGTAAAATATTTCTCATTTCACTTTGTATTACAAAAAGGTATTGTTATTTCCTATTCTATTATTATTACGAAATATTTTTCTAATTTATATAGTAAACTCTATCTTATAACACTTTTTTTTTGATCAACTTGTAGTACAAGTCTTGTACTGTGATGGGTTTCATAATTTAAAAACATTTAAAAGAGGGAAATATAGTTTACAGAGTCTTCTTTCTTTTGTTCTTTTGCTCTACTACAATTTTATAGATAAAATTCTGGCACAAATTAAGCAACCTACAGACATTCAGTCTCATTAGACACGAGACTTGATGATAATAAAATAAATATTTAACCAATGTTAAAACAATAATAAAAAAATTAAGGTACAATACAGACACAGTTTTGATTACTAGATTGTGCCAAGCTGAGACTCAGCTTGGTACAATCCAAGTTTTGATCATGTTTAGCTGAGTGTCAATTTTTGTATCATTTGTCAAAAACATAGACTACAAAATAGAGATAGTAAACTATAGAGATGTAGAGTAGTTACGTATTTACTTAAATATTATTTAGTAAACAATATTTAGTAATACATTCTACACAATATTGCACTATTGTACACACACAGTGTACACCATTAAACACAATCAAAAAACTTTTAATTGAAAATTAAAGTCAAATAAAATTTACAACATTCTTAGTAACAATGTAGACAAAAATTTATATTTAACAAAGTATTAATTTTCAACCTATGCAACATCTGAGCTAAATAAACTTTTTACAAAAAGGATATTTCAATGTTGATGACGATAGAATTGACTATAAATAATCTGACTAAAAACTACAAGTATAAAATCATTCATTCAAATTACCTACGTATAAAAAAAAGATAGAGAGAAATTTCTTAATACATGTCTCAATTGAGCTACGACCCTAATAAATATCATTATAAAGGTCATATCAAAATAATTTGATATGCACGAGCTGTCTCATCATAACAATAAAAGTTCTAACTCCTACAATTCAATGGTAATACTAACGATAGAGCTCGAGGGCTGTCAAACTGTCTCCACCCCCATGAAATGACTTTCCAACTTGTGTTCATATCACATTACAACTAACAATTTTTTGAACGAATTTTTGACAGATATTACGCATCATATCATGATCCTGCTCTAAGAATGAAGAGAGAGAGAGTATAGGAGTTTAAATCTTCCGACTGGATGACATTAACTACTTTATCTAGTCACTGGGTAAGAAAAAAATACTTTCTTTTTCATACCATAGAGACAGTCCATGTCAGATATGTCTACATCACATACAAATACCATTATCCACTGTCACAATAAAAAAAACGAAAGGAACCTTCACCGGATGTCGTGTAGAATATAAAAAAAGACTGGAGAAAAAGAGAGAAATCACATGCAAAGTCGTCCGATGAACTCGGCGGCATTATTACATCATAGCATTCCATGTACAAAGTCTTGTAGATGATATTCTTGGAATGTTATACTTCTATGCCAATGTCTGTTCGAGGTAGACCTTCTTTTTTCAATTTGATTTCCATGTTAAGATTGGGTGCTTCAGTCCTCGTATGCCAAACATAGATCTATAAGAAAATGACACAAAATTACATATCATAATGACATAATAAAAATGCTAAATATAATATAATCTTTTCAAAATGATTTCCAATCTGAATATCAGCTAATAATGAGTTTGTGTATAATGTTGTGTATTTAATGTAGTTAGTTTCCTCCTCTCTTACCTTTGTACAATTATCAGCTTTCACTTCCAGCTCATCAAGGGAACTTACAAAATGTTTTAACAATTCACTCTCTTGATATCCTTTCTCAGACTCGAATGAAAATTTTCCTTTTGGTGTACTATGAAATAAATTTCAGGTTTATATTAAACAAGTACACAAAATATCACATGTGTGCCATTAGAAATAATATCAAATGTCAATACTTTAGAAATAATTTCAGGTTGATTGCAAAGCCGGCCATATCAATAGCAAAAGGTCTTTTTGGACTCCAAACGGTTAACCATCCAGTGACTTTTCCCATTTCGTTTATCTTTGGTCCTACGAATCAAAATTAATGTATTAGTTCATTTGTAGACATTGTGGGTAAGAAGAATTTAAATTTTAAAGTATATAATAATATGCAATATTTTATAAGTATAAAGTGGAATTTATGAAATTCTTATATATTTAAACGTACTTTCAACCATTAAACCTCCAACAAGCCCAACAGGCCAAACACCAACTCTATGAATGTAGCGCATCTAGATTACAAATAAATAAAGTAGTGGATTATTTGTCAAACATTTAAAATGACTTATTTTTAATTTTATAAAATAAATCACTACCTCTTCAAAAACTTGCAATGAATACGCATTGTCATCGTCCACAAAATAAATGACTCCTTCTTCAGTTGGTGAAACATTGTTTCGAAGCCATTCCAAAGCTGTATTTCTTTGAAGGACCCCTCTTGGTTTAGTCCATCTTGGCTCCTGTAAAAAAAAGATTTTGAAATAAAATTTGCATAAACAATTTTCGACATCCTCCTCAATAATAAAAATATTTGTAGTCTGCCCTTACTTTTGCTTTTGGTTTCCAAGATTTTGGTGTAGCAGCGTTGAGATGTGTGTATGGTAGACCTGTTTTTGCCAACAGACTAAACAACATAATAAAAATGTACAAATGTAAATATTTTTTGCATATAACAATTGGATAATACAAATCGTTTTCAACTTACTTTGTTACCAACTCAGTCTTGGCTTCTGCATCTTCTATAATTACCCAGTGAAGATTAGGAACTAGCATCAGTGTATGAGATAGTCTGAAACACAGATAAAATATGAGTATCATATAAAACAATCTACATTTTATAAACTAAAGTATGTCATTTAAGAGTAAATCAAGTTTACCTTGTCAGTTCTGCTTTTTGAACAGGTCGATGATGTGTTGGAGTTATAGCATAGACTAAAATAAATAGAATAAAAATTCCCAATTTATTCATGATAATTAATTATTATGAAACGATGATAAGATTCTTTACTCACTCGTTGGCAAAATACTCAATTTCTTTTCATTTATTCCACAACTTGAGGCCTCTTGTTTCAATAAAGCCATCTAAAATTGACACCAAATCATCATATTATGTATTCTATATAAAATTGTGAATAATGTCAAAAACTTATGCAACAACATACCTCAATTTTAAGTACTGCAATTTCTTGTTCTTTCTTTCGTAGATCTTCCTTGTCATTCAATTGAATTTGGGCTTCATGTTGACTTTGTTCATTCAACGACTTTAATTTTACTTCGGAATTCCAAAATCCTGAAAAAAATATGAATGGTTAACATAAATGTACAATGATTGAAGATGATTACAGACCAGTCACGCAATATAAGGTCATTGTTTGTATTAGATATGTATTAGGATTTGCAAAATTTACCTTTTAATACACACACCGTCAAGATAAGACCAACCACGGTAAATAAGACGTTTTTGTTCTTCATTTTAAAACTAAATGAATAATTTCACTCACTGACAACACAACTATAACTTAAACTTTACATTTAATTAAAATAGGAGACCTTCAACCTTGTTATGAGGAACAATAAATTAATTAATCAAAATCATTCACCCGATCTCAAAGATTCATCTTTAAGATTTGAAGAATAAAGGATGTCTATTTAGGCGCTAATTCAAACGGAAAAATAAAAAATTTGAAGATTTTTTTTTTGCTCCGACGAATTTAATTAAAATTAACAATTATCTTGATTGTTCGTTTTGAAAATAACTACATCAAGGTAATATAAAGATGTAATACTTCTTATTTTGTCATTTCATACAGTGTATTTTTTATATTAACCGTACCTATTTCTGTTTGAAAACTTTAACTATTCTGCCGCAGTGCAGACTCTTTTACTGAATCGTATCACAATTAAATTTATTCTTTTTTACAGATCAAACAAATATTAATGGATTTAATGGAGGATACAGTGGCACACTTAGAATTTCAAGAACTAGGAGCAGGTGAACCATCTGAAGGACTCTCTGCTGAAAGCTACACAGAATTGTTGGCATCCTACCTACTTAAAAACGAATTGTGTAATGCAAAATTCCTATGGAAAAGAATTCCAGCCACTGTCAAAGTAAATCCAGAATTAGCTGCTATTTGGCAAGTTGGTCAAAAATTATGGTTAAAGGATATGCCAGCATTTTACAATGATGTTCAGTCTTTCCAATGGAGTCCAACTGTTGGTCCTATTATAAGTCACCTTATTGGTAAGTTAAATTTACATTTCAACCTTGATTACCTTTTTGTTGTATGAGAAACTTTGATGACTTGAGAACATGATATGAAATTGTAATATTATAGATTCACAGAGAGAACAAATGTTGCGTCTCGTCGGGGTTGCCTATAGTTCAATTCGACCACAGGATGTTGCAAAATTATTGGGAACAACAGAAGACGAAGCCCTGGCTGCTGTTCAAGCCCGTGGATGGTCAATTATAGATGGGATGATTCTACCTCAAGAGTCTCAGAATGAGGATATTCAATTCACATCAGCAGATGATCAATTGGGAAAATTGACTGGATTTGTATCATTTCTGGAGAATTGAGTATTTTCACTTCTTTTGTACATTATACTCCTTATACATGTATCTTTTCTTCTCACAGAAATTTTCTGTTTATCAACTAATAATTTATTAAAAAGTTGATTTTCATAAAAATAGAGTAAAGTCTGCAGTAAAATCACTTGAATAGTACCATTGTAAATCTTGAAGTAACAGTGAGAGTTATATATTACTCTAGTTTAAAAAAATTTTGAGATTAACTAATCTACAATTGTTAATCTGTTACTTCACATCAACTCCTTTTTATTTAGTTTATTAATTTATAGGTAATTGACTTTATGCTTTCAAAATTTATCTCTCTCTCAAATATTAATTTCTTTCACTGTCTCGCAATCTATGCCACATACTAATTAGTCTCTCTCCCTTAACCCTGGGTGGTTTTGTTTTTTTCTCTTAAAATTGTATAAAGTCGGATATAAAATTTCAATTTTGAAGTCAAGATTGAAAATTAAGCATTTAGAGTCAAGTGATTTAACAAGACAAAAATTATTATTCTCAAAAAAAAAGAAAATGAAAGTCGGTTATAAGTGTCGATATGATAATTCAAGAAGGATTTTGTACGTGAAAGAATTTATTAAACAATTTTTTGATGAACGAATGACTTTTTTTTATGATTTGTCTTCATATCTTATTTTATAATAATAGTTATAATTTATAATGTTGTTATTTTATATCATAAGCTCACTTTTTTATATGACAAGACAAGAGCATAGCATGTATTACTCATTGTACGTAAAAGTATTTTATACATGACACAGAAGAGAGAGAGACTCACACATTCAATTTTCACTATTACGATATTAGAACTCTTGTTTAAAAATTTAAAAATAGCAACATTACTTATATTTATATAAAGTAACACATTTTTTGTATCAATTGCATTTTTCTGCTTCTCTCAGTTGACAGTGACCGCATACTCGTGTATATATACATATATTTTGGCGAGGCATACTGTAATAACAGGTGCTCGATTTTTAGCCTTGTAGTCCTTGTATTTATACCGTATAAAATAAGTACAGGACATGAAAATAAGTACTTAAAAAAAGTGGAGGAAGATGATGTTGTTGTTCGAGCCTTTTTCTTTTTACAAAAAAACTTTTGGCTATCTCTCTCTAAAATGTAGGTGGTTTAAATTTGCGAAATATTCTGGCATTGGGACTTGAACTTGAGTTCTTCGTTGTCTTGGACTTTCCTTCCGTCTCCAATTCATCCGGATTGACTACCGTTAATGTATCTCTTTCGATATGATGTGCACTTTGAAAATTATAAAAATTAATCCTTAATATCTCATTGCCGTCAGTGCCCTTTGCATTATAAATCTTTACAAGTCAATTATAATGTCTTTCTAATGTATTTGAGAAAAAAAAGATCAAATAAGAAGCAAATTACACCAGCGGCAAAGTAAACTTAAAGTTACATTAATTTTTTTAATTTGTTGCATGTCACTTTTGAAGCTAGAATTAAAAAAAAGTAAAAAAAAAGTTGGTACATATCTTTTATAATATGGTTAATCTCTCATCACCCATCAACCCATCACTCATGAGGCTACCAAAAAAAAGATGATATTTATCCAATTTTTTGCGTATTTGCAATGCACCTGGCAAAAAAAATAAACGAGACACTAAATTTGTCTCTACTACTAAAAGTACTAAATAAATTGATTCATTCAGTGTCAGAGGAAGAAACAGAAGGGTTGAAGGAAAGGTGAAAGATACAGGAGAGAGAGAAGCTTATTTTAAAAAAAGATAAAAAATATCATTGTTGTCAAAAATGAGATCATTGATTGAGGAGTAGCACAGCAAATAAATGATGTATAAGTACATATACTCACTTTATAGAATTGAAAATTGGTCCGAGTCCAAATTCAGTTCCAATATAAGCGAAAAAGTTAAAAATAAAATTCTCATAGGTACTAAGTTCCTATACTTACCGTATTCTCTCTAATTGCATAGTACATACATATTTAATGCCGTCTCTTCTTTTTTTTCTTTCAAAAAAGACATTTCATATCTAACAATCTATTCTGTCTCTACATTTAAATATACAATATATTGAATGCATGTTGTAAATATTTACCCAGTTGTTTTTTTAAATGTACTTAAGTAACAATTAGGGAGAATACAGAGTATAAAGTGGACTCGTGAGAATTCTAACAGAAAAAAACACTAATTTGACTTTTCAAAAAAATAATTGTAGCAGAAAGCCAAGTACTAATACAGTAATAATTTTAAAAAAAGGCTGTGGTCAGGGGAAAAAGTAGGGAAGGACTAGTCTATTTATTACTGTAAAACTTTCTTGTTCTGCCATGTCTATTTATCACCAGATATAAATTGAAAATGTAAAGATTATGGATTATTATATAAATTTTTATCAGAAATTTTTTGGAATTAGAAGGTTTTTTATTACTGGGATGTATTCATGTGTAATATATAGTCTGCAGTTTTTACAACGATATATAAGATACAGAAGGACTTTTTTTAATAAGTGCAGAGGACACACGCTGCTGTTTTTTAGTTATTATTTTGGAACGAAGCGTGGAGAGCTATTAATAGTTAAATACATCACTAAATTATACGATACGATTACAACCAATTCATTTGTTGGCTATCTTGCATGTACAATTACTAACAACTTAATCATCTTGACTGTTAATGATATAATTTAAAGTTTATGCTACGATTTGTCTGAGGGGTTTGTTGGCTCGTACCCTTGAATCTGGTCTTTAAATTTTAAGTATTCTCGTTTCCGATCAAAGTGTTTCACCTGACAAAAGGTAATAACAACAACATAGTATCAAATCATCAGATAAGTAACAACAACAAAATGCAATTTTCAACATGTAAATTTTAGAGCGTCTAATAAATTCTCGAGAGTCTCGAGCCGAGACAAAAAATGCATGTAAACTTATTCATATTTAAATGGTCAAATCAAAATTATTATTTAAGTACCCATTGTGAAGGGCAATAGTTCGTGTAAAATTCCCGAGCTGCAACACAGGCATCCAGTCTGTCCCCGTTTTCATCTAGACACTTCCAAAATTCATCCCTGGAGGCCCAACATTTCTCCCTTAAAGTCTTTGAAGGGAACGACATAATTGGCGTATAGCACCGTCTTTAAAAGTCCTTGTCTATAATAAATAAGATGCACAAATAATATAGTAAATTGTAATCACTATTAATTAATGGGCATAGTCGGCAAAAAGTAAATTATCCATTTTTGTGTGCTCCAATAAGAGTAAAACATGTAAATAAATGTAATAAAGGACCATTTACTTACCAATGTCCCAGTTTTGAATATTTTGTTGTTGTTGAACCTATAAAAAACACAAAATTTAGTATTTTCTATCACACAATTTTTGTCCAACTTTTTTGGATAATTCAAGTCTCGATCCTTGACTTGTGGCTAATTCAAATTCGCGCATGATCAAAAAATTGAAAAAAATCGAGTAAAGTTTTAGGTTAATTTTACTAAAATTTTATAATGTCTGTAAAATGTGAGTCAGACTCGGATGAAGACGTTCCTATAATATCAGTATCAACTTTAACACCTGATGAAGAGTTCTTGGCAGGTAAAGGTGTCTCAGATTTAAAATTGGACGACACGGGAGGTGACGAGAACAAGGAACAAAAATTATTTGATAATAATGTCAATAATTTAAACTCTTCATTTCCGGAAGATTGGGTACGGTTGCTAGTACAAATTCACGTTTACAATTTAATGTAGAACAAAATGTCTTCATTTTCATGTACTCGAGTCTTGTAGTAATCCGGATGGTCTCGTAATTTTTATTTGTAGAAAATGAACCAGTTTTGGCATCGCTCACGGTGTAGAAACGATGAAGAGACCTCGGAATTTTTAGCCCAGGAAGTACTCAAATTAGGTAGTAGTAGTGATGGGACGACTGAAAATGGGACGACAACAGAGAATGGGACAGAAGAACACGAAACTGAGGAACATGAAAACGAACTAAATGAGTATGGAATCCGATACGTATCCTATGAGTCTGAGTTACAAATGTCCAGTATCATGAAGTTAATTCAAAAGGATTTATCGGAGCCTTACTCTGTATATACGTACCGGTATTTTATTCACAATTGGCCAAAGTTATGCTTTCTAGCTATGGACGGTGATAAAATGGTGGGTGTCATCGTCTGTAAGCTCGATGTACACAAACAAATTAACAAACGGGGTTACATAGCCATGCTGGCCGTGGATGAAAACTATAGAAGAAAAAAAATTGGTCAGTGTCTCATAGTTTTGTCATATTTTTACTATTTCATAATATTTTAATTCATAGTCATTTAATTTTGTTTTATAACATTTTTACAGGCTCAAATCTTGTTCTAAGGTCGATACGAGCAATGGCAAAGGAAGATGCGGATGAAGTGAGTTTGCCAAATTTTGTACTATCTTAAACAAAAATTAAAAATGAGTATTTACAACTTTTTTGATTCATGTTATTTATTTGTAAAATGTTGTGGCTTTTTATTTTCTTGTAGATTGTACTTGAAACCGAAATCACGAATCAGTCAGCTCTAAAATTGTATGAAAATTTAGGTTTTGTCCGAGATAAAAGTAAGAGTCTTTTTTGTTATTTAAGACTGTTTTAGTGTTTTTCATTGCATTATAATTTTGAATTTATTTTGAATAACCAATTCACATGTACCAGTTTAACAATTGCCTTTATTTCCATGTTTTCAGGATTATTTCGATATTATCTAAATGGCGTGGATGCCTTACGGCTAAAACTGTGGCTCAAGTAACGTTCATTATTAACTTAATAAATTTCAAATAAATGTTTTTTTGTATATTTCGAGAAAAAAAACGACTAGAAACAAAAACGCCAAAATATCGTCATCCTCATTACATCTAAATCATCGCAACAAATGGAAACAAACCCCAGCTTCATTAACAGTTTAAAAATATACATAGCTTTAGTCCTTTGCATAATATAATGTATTAAGTTTACAATAATTAGTAAGTACGTATTTAGTATATCAGCGACTGACTACCAGCGTATACAAAATAACATCTGTCTTCTTCTTTGATCACATTTACTATTATTTTAATAGCCTCTTTTTACACTATAAAGAGTCAAGTATATACTGAACTACGTACTATGTATTCAAAATGAAAATTCTCACATAATTTAACAAATCAATTTGATTCAAACAAAAATTAAAATTGGGGTTATCTCAACTTTCATATTATTATGTAAGTAGTTCCAAAAGAAATTTTCAAATGTTATTTTAGTTCGATTTAGAATTTTCTTTTGATAAGTTATGTATTATTTGTTCTTTGATGATAAGAAATCGATTATTGTTTTGATCAATTCGAAAAGTTAAGTTTTTTACAGTACACAACATTAGCAATTATTTATATATGGATAAATTTGTTACCAAGATTGAAAGAAATCTGGTTGTTTTTTGTTTTTTAGTAGCTATCACTGATAGCCTATCAATTTGTCATGATGCTCTCTTAATTTTTAGTTTTAAACAAGTCCCGTAAAATGAAAGAAATGCGAGTATACAGTGTCAATAATCTCAAGTCAGCCAATTTTGTCTCATTTAAGTTGTCTTTTTTTCTCTCTTATTATACATATACATTGTAGTAGATACTGCAAGTAAGAAAATTGTGTGTTGTCTATTAGTCAATCAACACTCAAAGTTTGAGTCATTTTTATTCTAGGATACATTTTGCTGGTACTTGCGTAGATTATTTACAATGCAAATTAGAATACAAAACTTTCTTTTCTTCTTTTGAAGTTATACTTCGATTATGAATTTCAATTTACAATTTCTTGTTTTAGTCTAAATAATTTTATTCTTTACTACTAACACAAAATCTTTTTTTCCCTGTACTATGATATCGGCCTCGGCCATATATAAACTAGCAACTAATACTAACACTACAATTATTTTTTAGATAATATTAACATTAACAATTATCGTACTCCATGATTATATGGGTAGGTGATTATGCGTTAAAAAAGTTAGACAAATTAGTAGACTGGTGTTTAGTATGAGTTAAAGTAGAACAATATGGTTCTTGTTATCAGTACGCAGTTTTGTTAATTTTTTTTAAAAAACAAATGAAAATGATAATTTATTGTCACTGTTCTTATAACTAAAGGTAGCCAAGAATGAGTAGAGGATTGGAGCAAAAGATGTGTGTAATTATTATTCATGAACAAGTGTCGCTTTACGCTGTGTGCTAGAGAAAATCATTGTTAGCTTTCTCTTTTTTTGTTAAGAGTTTTTTGAGTGGGTCAAAGGTGAGAAAAAGTAAAAAAAGAAGGAAAACGTACTACCACTACGGATTATTACAATAGTTATATTATTAGTTAATTATTATTACTATGATGTGATGTCGAAAAAAAACAACTAACACGGCGGGGATACAAAATTATTGATAAATTGCCCGCTCCTGTTTCGTGATGAATGAAATTAAAAAAGAAAACAAAAAAAAATATTATGAAGCAAATTCCTTGTTCATTTATTCGTTCAAAGAATAAGCATAATACATAAAATACATTGGAAAAAAATTTAACAACAATTAAAATTTATTATTTTTGCATTCCTTTAAATTTTTTGTAATTAGTATTTGAATTTTGTTTTTTACTTAACATGTTTTGAGTTTTCCCTTTAATCGATTTTACTAAATAAGATAGCTCGGATTTCGACTTTTTAGCTGGTATTTCAGTAGATTCTTCAGACTTTTCAGTTGTAGTGATTTCTTTAGGCCAAGGAATGTCGGGACGGAGGCTATTCTTTTGCTACAGAAAGAATATCAGAAATTATTATTAGCATGTCCATGTTTTTGTATGCAAATTTTGAGATTTAAAAAAATTGTTTTAAAAATTAATAAACAATCTGTTACCTCTTCATTTTGTCCATGTCGACGTTTCTGTTTCTCCGTGATAATGTCTTCCATTCCCTTGGTCTTCTTGTAACCAGGATATGAAGGATCCACATTGTAATGATGAGATGTGTATAAAGCAGAGAAACGATCATCCTTTAAATCTATTTGAAAGTCATCTTCTACAGGTGGATTTTTTTCACTCTTCTTCATCTTTTTCTTATTTCGCTTCTTTTTACTAGTTGAAGTACTTTCAGCATCCATAATTTTCTTGAGAGAGAAATGTTTTCTTGTGTCTTGCTCTTCGTCCATTAATAAAAGTTCCAATTCTGCCTCGTTCTTTTTATCTTCTTTACTAGTCTCTCCCTTCTTTTTATTGCCAAACTTTTCTTTTTCTAATTTGTTCTTATTTTTATTTTTAGATTGTTTGAAAATTTCATTAGTTGATAATTCTTCTTTAAAAAATGGATCATTCATATCATAGTCGACATTATCATCACTAAATGGTTCATCATCATCTGACTCTCCGATTTCTGAGTCACTTTCACTGTCATCCTCCGAATTACCTACCACTACGTCATCTTCATCCTTCTCATCACTATCTTTGTCACTATCTTCTTTTGTTGATTTCTTAGCATCTGCTTTTCTGGTCTTCCTCTTTTCCCTTCTCTTGGCTAACATTTCCTCCTAATTACGAGAGAGAGCAAAAAATAATCAAGAATAAAATTTCAATGAAGTTTACAGTTTGGAGGAAAAAACTAGGTCGAAATCATTTTTGAAATTATTATTTACCCATGGAGTCATTTTAGCAGCTTCTTCTTTTTCCAACTTTTTCTTTACTAATTCTTCAGATTTAGATTTCAGGCCAACTCCCCAAGTAATTTCCATCTCTACATCTTTATCCTTCTTTTTCCTTTCATTATCATCAATGGATTGAAGTAATGCTTTGTATCTCAACATTGGATCTTTCTTATCGTCTTCATCTTCTACATCCTCTGCTCCATTCTCACCATCAGACTCTGAGCTTGAAGACGCTAAATACGCCTTAATATCTTCGTCATCAATCTTTTCTTTGGGGTCATAAATTTTCTCAATCAATTCTTTTCTCTTAGGATCAGTTTCGTCCCAAGTCAGGTCTACCTATATACAGCACAATAGTTAATACATGACGTTAAAAGCTCTGGCTATACAAGCTGTGATGATTTAAATAGAAAAAACAAATTCAAGCCTCTTCATTAAAATTGAAATTTAAAGAATATGGAGCACGTACTTTAACTTGTTGTAAGGCTGTCGTTACAAAAAACCTCGGTCTATATTTTTGAACATTTGGTAAGGCATCGCACTTATCTTTCGGTTCCTGCATAGAAATTTCAATATAAACTGGTTAACAAATATATTAAAACTTAGTTAAATGTAGAGGATGATGGAATTGGAGATATCTGAAAACTCACGTCATCAAAAGTCATGTCCTCAGGAACAAAACGAAGGTCTACCCTTGTTGCACTGGATTCATACTCCATGCCATCACACTCTGTATAAACTTTGTCTGCAGCTTCCTTGCTTCCAAATTCCAGTACACCATAATAATATCTAGAACATACATAGTAAGGGAAAAGGTATGAATAAATGTCTATTACAGCGAAAATTAATTAAAATGCTCAAAATTTATTTTAAAAGTCTCACTTTAGTCTTTTTAGTTGGTATGCACGGAGTTTCTCCATGTTATATCCACTACCCTCTTCATCCTCATCCCCATTTTTTGCTCCCTCTTCATCATCGTCTTCTTCTTCTTCCTCTTCACTGCTACCTAATGGTTCATCAACGAGCTCTTTTGGCCCATTCAATTCCTCCTCTGCTAAACGTTCTTTGCCAAATTCAGATGGATAAATCTATATAAAGCACAATTCAATAATGCCGATTACATTATAATTCCTCTTATTCTTATGCATGTATCAGAATTGGTTAAAATGTGATTTAAATTTCTTACTGAGACTTGTTTTAAAACACCGCCAGCAGGAAGAAATGAAGAAAATAAAACCATGAGATCTTCCGCAGACAATCGATCCCAATCCATGTTACATAATGCCAATCGAGTTGTAGCCTCCTCTGTTCTGGGAGCATCTTTATCCATTTCTCCCCATTCTACAATAGACCAACATTGGTGGACACAGTATAATAATAAAGAATTTAGACAACAAGAAGATGAAAAACAATGTTTATATACCTTGCATAACTTCTTGTTCTAAATCTTCATCACAGCTGGTGGAGTCGTCAGAAGAACCTTCATCAGCAAAAACTCCCTCACCACGTGTATAGTCAATCTCAGCACTATGCAATTTTTTTCTATCTGCCTTTGTCAAGCTAACCTTTGCTTTCATTTCTGGTTTTTCAAAATGTCCTTTAATTTTCTCTTTTTTCGCTTGACCTTTGCTATCCTCCTTCTCTCCTTCATCTTCGGATGATGATGTAGCAGAGTCCTTAACCCTTTCTTGTACTATTTTAGATTTGCTCGTTGCTTTCAAATTTTTGGACTTTGATTTCTTCAACTCTAACAATTTTTCCTTCTTCGTCTTCTTCTTCTCTTTTTCTTTTTCTACATCTTTCTCCACCTGTTCTTCTTCTTCGCTCTCTTCATCGCTGGTTAAATTATACAATCTTTTAAGATTTTCATTTGATGTTGTGTCAATGGGACGACCACGCTTGTCCATGTGGTACTTGAGCTTGAAGGCTTTGTCCTGTATGAAAAAGAGTTATGAAAAAATTGTACATTTTTTTGAAAGTGAGAAATCTGTCAATTCAGAAATAGCTTGACAACTACACCCAAAAGAATAAACAATTTACAAAGTTGTTGAATATAAAAAAAATCGAAAACATTGGGCATTCAGCAGAACATGGTACATCTTATATTGATGTTATTTTAGTAGAACATTATTTAGGGTAAATCCACAGAGCAAGTAGAATGTTCTACTTGCTCTGTGGGTAAATCAAGGTGGCTAAAATTCTATAGATTCAGATAATATTGAAATAATTCAATATTTTAGCCACCTTGGGTAAATTCAGTAATATTACTAGAAGACAAAATTCTCAAGTATATAAAAAACTCACATAGAACATTGACTTGAACCGCTTGTCAATCTCGACCTTCTTTTCTCTTTTCGGCACCCGACGATACACAGGGTTCTGTAGAATGTGGGCAAACCTATTGTCTTTGGACACCTCTGACAACATTTTGCTATATTTACTCTGATCCATTTTAAATCTGTAAAACCTAAGTACAGTATAGTTGAACTTCTTGTGAGCTTTCTGTGAAAAAATAAAAATACGACAATGAATTACAAGCATGGACGTAAGGGAACTGGGCCTGACAAGGCTGCCGACAGGTAAAATAAATGATGATAAATAGTAAAATACTTACTGTATTACGGTATCAAACCAGATTAGCCATTATTGACGGAATTAACCTGTAATTAGTAAATAAAAAGTTAATTTTGCAAAAATCCAAAGACACAAAACGAAACACGTGAAATTCAAAAGTCAAGGCGCGAACTCGATATCAGACTTTAGTGTTACTGTCCATTCGACTATTTTTAACCTAGCCCAGCCTAGAGTCTATTTAATGATTTTGATAATTAAATTACCAATATCCGAAATTTGTCAATGCCAACTTTAGTTTGATTTCACAATAGTTACTTGCAGTATTAAGCTTTGAGTGAGTGTCATGTGATAGTATGACAAGGCAGTCAATATGACGATTTCAATTTGATTGACTTGTGTTTTTACCAACTTCATTTATAAGTTGATATTTTTACTAATTAAAATCAAATGAAATACATGTAGAACTTCTGCTAATAGTTATTTTTGTTGGTGCTGTGGCTGCTGGTTTTGTCGAAGTAGGAATTCTCATCCACTTGGAAGCATGGGAAATCAAGGAATTCGTCAACAGTAAGTTAACTTTAATAGCACAAACAAAAACTTACAATTTTAGTGTCTTTTTTGATTTTTTCATAATAAAATTCCTTCAATTGGTTAATGTTGGCGATGATTTTTTGTAGTGTTGAGATGTCGAGCAAAACGGGGGTATTTCATGTCTCAAAGGCAAAACTTCAAGAGGTACTTACTATCTATAATTTTGTTTGTACTCAAAAATGACATTTTATTACCACTTGTCAATGTCAAATTCATTTTATTCATTGTATGCGATTACTTTCTTTTAGTTCCCTCCAGAATTGGCCAAGTTGGTCGGTGTCCTAAGAACCATTGACATGTCAGATAATAAAATTGCCTTAATACCTGTAAACATTGGAGCATTTGTTAATTTGAAACACCTAAATCTCAACCGTAATCAAATAGGTATGAAAAATTAACATGTACTTTGTGCTCATTTATTATTCTTAATCTTTCTGCAGAGTTAATCTGTCAATGTTCATGTTTGCACTCTTACAGAAGTAATTCCTGACCAAATTGGAACTTTAGTCAAGTTAGAGTCATTGTCGTTGATTGGCAACAGAATTCGGTCGGTGCCATCAACAGTTCAAAAGTTGAAGAAACTAAAAGATGTTAACTTAAGGTATGTATACGACAAAAGTACATTACGTCGTTACTTTAGAGTTGTAATTAAATATACCTAATATTTTATTGAATTGTGTTGACAGTGAGAATCAAATTGTCAATTTTCCACTCTCCTTTTCTGGTCTCACGGCATTAGCTGTCCTCGATCTTTCCAAAAATCGTATACAAGAGATTCCAAATGGGATAGGAGGGCTACAAGTGGTCGAGCTCATTCTCAATCAAAATCATGTATGTGGTATATCGTAACACATACGCCATAAAAATTATGATTACAGGTCCTGTCATTTTTTACGAAATTAAATTATGCTTATGTTTTACTTGTATTCTTCAGATTAAAAAGATATCTGAAGAGCTAGCATCGTGTTCAAATTTGAGAACCCTTCGTCTCCAAGAAAACTGTCTGAGTATTAATAGTTTCCCTACAAAAATTCTTTCCGATTCTAACGTATCCCTCCGTAAGTTTTTTTCACTGCATCGTACTTATTCGCATTTAAAATTTCTTGCTCAAGTCTATGTTTAACTTTTATTGCTTTCGTGATACAGTCAGCGTGGAAGGAAATCTTTTTGATACTAGGCAGTTCAGTGAGCTCGAAGGTTACAATACAGTAAGTACACCTACAAATATGAAATGACAGCTGTCATACATATTTATTCACAAAATAAACATAATAACTTTTTTTCTGGTTTTTAAAGTACATGGAGCGATACACAGCAACAAAGAAGAAAGGCCCGTAACTAAATTAAAAGCAAGCGTGCTTTTGTTTAATTATACGTGAGAAATCGCTTATATATACTACCAATTTACCTGTACACGATGTCCATTCATTTTGATTTTGAAAAGTGTAATTTCTTTACGCAAATTAATGACTGGTCAAAGGACAAAAATACTTTTTCACGTTTTCAAAATACCGTAGCTAGTAGTTGTACAAGCTTCCAGAGTATGTCTAAAAATGCAGCAATGCTAAACCCTTCGTATTTATTTTCACAGTTTCTTTCAAATTATTTTTGTTGCCTTTGTTCCTCATGTTGAGAGGAAGAATGACAACAATGTAATAATGTCCAAATAGTATTTTTGCTATCAAGTGTAACAATGTAATGTATAAATTTACATTAAAACCAAATTCTTATTAATTTGAGTTATCAAAGTGCATAATTATTCACCCTTGGGATTGTATTCATGCAGTGATATTTTAATTGAATAATTTAACTGCTACACCTTCTATATCCTTGTGATAAATTAGCAGTAACTATTGTACAAGCAAGTGTAATGAGACATCCAAAAGTATTATTATTTGTACGACTAAACGAAACTTTCTTCGTATTTGCAATGCGTTTCAGTTTCATTGTTTTATATTTGCTCAGCTTTCTTCCACTGTACAGGATATTTACAGACATAATATTACTAATTATTATACAAATTGGATTTAATTATAATCTATGTTGATTCTGTAGTTCGTACTATACCTATAAGCAGAATGATTCGTTTATTTAAATAATTAAATATTCCTGGAGATTTATTTATGACGCAAGAATGACGCAGCGTTCATGTACGAATGTGTTGAAAAAAAAATTTTTTAATTTAAATTAAAAATGATATAATTTGTAATGTAGCTACCTATGGTAGAAATGTTGTGCACGTATTAGTAATGTAGTAAAATATAAAGTTTGTTTTTGAAAAACAATTTTTTTTGCATTAATTTTGATTTTTATTGGACTAAAATTATAAACAAAGACAGTTTGCATATTACCAGAAAAACACAACACGTTCATTTTAACTCAGTGGTGCGAATAACATGGTCAGAGACACGATTCTTTAATAAACTTAGAGCATTACTGCTAGAATTGGTTTTACGATTTCGAATATGATTTTGGCCAGCATGTAAATGGGCTAAATATTGAGTTGTCCCTTGAATTTCTGTATTACAATCGTCACAATTGTAAAGTGGTTGAGTAGACTTTAATTCTTTATATGCACGGGCTAAATGGCTTTCCCCTTCAATGTGCAGTCTAAATTTCTGTTAATTAAATATGAGAATTAATTTCAATTCAATGGCATGATATACATTTTAATTTATTTAGGCCATGTACCATTTCATTGTCACAAGCAACCACACAAGTAGGACAATAGAATGCAATTTTTCTATCAATTTCTCTGGCACATGCTGCTAATTGTCCATAAGGAAGATTAAATCCTTGAGCAAAAATAATTTTATTGTCTCTTTGTCATACCATGTAAAAGTCATTATCTCGTGTTCATTACCATTTAAAATGGGAGCAGAACTACTAGTTTGAGCAGTACATGTGTCCTGCTGAGACGCTGATTTTTTCAGTACAGCAGAAGGATGAAGACTGACGTCATATCTTTTCTTCAAATCAATTTGAATATTTATGACGTCTGTCTGAAGTTTTACAAGAGTCTCTAAATTTTCTAACGTCTCCTCACTACAACCTGGATATAAAATTCAAATTATGAAACGACTAATTTTTTAAAAAATAAATACTAATTAGTAGCTAATTTAACTGAAGCTTTTCCTTACTTTTGCTTGCTGTTTTGGATTTTATTTTAGCAATAAATTCCTGAACCTGTCCTTCCAGAATTTCTTGTCGCTCTAAACAAGTCTTTAGTTGATCATCAATGAAGACATTTTGAGTTCTGATAATTAAATGACGTATGAGCATTTGAAAATCGTTTTTCATAAGTCATGAAAATAGTGAAAATAAATACATCCAAGCTTACGCATAAAAGTCAATTAATTGTGAGCCCTTTGAAGCGGATCGCCCCTTTGCCATGACTTTTTTCTTTGTCAGTGGTAATTTGTTGACCTTTGTCGACTCCTTTCCAGTACAATCGCCACATTTCATGTTCCTTGATGCTCTTCTGGCAGACGTGGTACTTGGAGAATTGAGGACTTTTGACGAAGACACTGAAGGTGATTTAAGGGGCTTTGCCAGTACTTCTGATTTTATCTCATCTTGTTCAATTTCTTTTAAAAGGTTCGTTATAGCTTCGTGACGTAATAAAGTCGTCGATGAAACTACTTCAGGAGGACTTGTAGGCTCTTCTTTGGTACCAGAAATATTCTCTAGTGATGGTACTTCAGTTACACTTTTAGTTTTTTGAGGCTCCTCTAAATTTCTGTCATTATTATTACGTATGAGGGCACTTAATGAAACTTTAATTGGCTTTTCAGTCATTCCTTCTCGCGAATCAGAGCCAATAATAAGTTGACCTTTCTGTGATGTAAAATTGGTTAAAATTGCATTGCTATTAGTTTTATTGAAATGATTGAAAAATTTGGGTTTGTCAGTCGTTGGTGGAGGAGAAAATGGTGTGGATTTAGAAACTTTGGCCATTTTAAATTTGTCGAGAATTAAATCTGTTGAATTAAATTTAGATGAACTGACTGAGATTGGAGCTGATACTCTTTGAGTTTTTCTCAATACTCGTTTTCCCTGTTCAAGTAAAATATTTTTTTCAGGATGGAATCTTCTTGTTTTGGGTCTTTCAAGATCAACTGGATACAATCTAGAGGCAAAATCAAGGTCAGAGTCATCCAACAATTGATCAGTAATGTTAGTGACACTTGACAGAGTACTTTTAAATGGTTGATTTTTTATTCTGTCACGAGTATTCAGAGTTGACTTGGATAGTCTCAAATTTGTACGGTATTCCAAAGCTCCCTTTGCTACATTTGCTCTTTCAGTTATTCTTCGACTTGCCAAGCTACCAAGTTTGCTTGTAGGCTCTGTGACATTTAGACCGGAAAATGTTTTTTTGGTCCCTCCAATGACATTTTTGTAGGATGAAGAAGATAAAGGAATGTTTGTAAAATTAATGTAATTGTTATGATGTTGAGTAGACTTTTTTGTGTTTATGTAGGCTGGAGGTTGTGACACATTTGAAAAGTCACGTTCAATCGTCATTCCTCTACGGATTACATCTTTTTGCTATTCGAAGGAAATATAATCTATAGTCTTTGTATTATTTATTACATAGTGCACAATAATATGTGTCAAAAATATAATGCTAACCATTTTATTTATCGTAGGACCAGATCCTGAACTGTTTACATAATTAATTAGTTCTTCTGTACCATCCTTGGATGATCTTATGATTGGTGTTGTGGTTGAAATAATTTGTGACTTTTCATTTTTGACCCCTGATATCTTTTGACTGACTTTGCTGAGGTACGGTGTTTTTCGACCTGAAAGAGATTTATCCTTCATTTGGTGACTTTCTTTGAGACTTTTCATGATCGTCTTGATTTTTTGGTAAGTTTTGTCAAAGAAAAGTATGCAGTACTTCGTTGAATGCTGCTATGTGCAACGAACGGTCATGGATTGTGTTCAGCGAAGAGAAAAATACAATTTCAAGTGTAGTAGAAAATTAAAACTAAAATATCTATGACGATATCCATTACGAGTACCTTAATAGCATCTCTAATTAGCAATTATTTACTGAAATAATTGCCAATTTAAAATAATCGAGCGTGTAATTAACCAATTCAATGGGTTTTTGTGGCAAATTCAAAATCAAAGAGCATTTTTTTTATTATTTATTTCAATTTTATTTTTTTTAACTTAGGAATAGTTCCACGCTGTGAAGAAGTTGTTAATTAGTGCATGTTAGTCTAGTTTATCGCTGTAGTTAGTTTGAGGATTGTTGTCAAAACATTGGGGAAGGAATTTAGACAACTTTTCATCAAATGTAAGGGCTTTGCAATACTCCTAAGCTATGATATTAGAATTTACATGACAATGGATTGAGTTTAATTATTTTTATTTGATTTGTCTCACAGATGAGTGAAGGAGTCGTACCCGATCTCATGATGATAACACCAGAGAATTCACAGAATGATGTTGACCAACTTGTGCTTCATGCACATGAAATCGTAACTATTGCTAACCGTCAGTCATCGGCATCGATTCGTGGACTAGATTCACTGGCTAAAGAGTGTATATCATTTATTAATTCGGCCTTACTGGATGCTGATGTAGCGTAAGCATTTGTTACAATATACAGTATTATAATTTATAGTTGAGTAATACAATAAGGTACTGGAGGGTACAAATCCGCCACTCGGTTTTTCGGGTTTAAAAGACAGTAGTGACTCAAATGAGAATGTTAACTCATTTTTCGAAACAACTGAAATTTGTGGTCATTTTGTACGTTAGTTTTGACATTCCAAAGTGACCATTTAAATAATTATTTTGATTTTAGCTAACATGCCCAAAATTCCTATACCGGGTACGAATCCGCCACCCCGTCGGGCACGAATCGGCCATATGTACATGCTGTATAAAACAAATGGGACATTATTCTTAATCATCATTTATTTATTCCAGCCCAAATTTCATGATTTTAAGCACATCAAAGACCCAATAAATTCTGGTTTGGTCCCAAGACACTGTCTTTAACAAGAAAGAACATGTAAATGTCCTTTCGTTATTATAAAAACAGTCATGATGATTTTCGTAAAACACTTAAATATGGTCTAAATTAGACTTTTATGAGAACGACAAAGTGTCAAACTGGGAGAGAATATCTTCCTCGTCTTTATGATTCATAAATTATGAATCATCTCTCATTATAATCAACTCTGTTAATTAACGTGATTTTTAATCGTAATTTCGTGATCATCATTCTTTTTCCAACAATCCAAAGAACATTTAAGGGGAGTTTCTTTGTAATGAGTGAGTAAATGGACATCACAATTTTACTGGGCTATTGGTATGATTAAAATGATGAAATTTTGGCTGAAATAATGAAATGACGATTAAAAGGCGGACTGTCCCATGTCGTATACAATATATACATATGGTGATTCGTACCCGCGAGTGTGGCTGATTCCTACCCGACCTATCCCTTTTTGCGACTGTCGGTAAAAGTTAATTTTTACTGAGGTCATAATTAAACTACGAATGTGTATGAAGCATGTATCTAGTACAGAATTAAATGGGAAGTATTATTTTGTATCACACAACAGTCTCCCTGTAGGCATTATCTCACAAAGTGACTTTTCCTGTCGCTCAAAAAGCACATTTCACTATCTTATGGCCTCCAAAACAGAGCAAATTCTCAACTAATTTTAAAAATGTTTTCCAAGATTTGTTTTAACTTGAGATCATAAAAAAGATGTGCAGAATTTTCAGGGCTACAAAAATGTAATGAACGAAATTGTCGTGTGACCAATAAATCCTTTGCTATTTAAATTTAACTGAGTGGCTGATTCGTGCCCCTGGCGGATTCGTGCCCTCCAATCCCTTATGTCATTTAAAATAACTCATTTTATTCAGAGCTACACATGTGGTCCTGAACATATCAGATCCAGGAGAGGCATCAGATGAAACTTTTTACGATGCTCAAGCGGGTTCTCCAACTTCGACCTTAAGTGATGGAGCAAATGATGATGACCATCATGTCCAGAACGATGAAGATGATGACATGGAATTGGATAATGTTGTGGAACACGACTTGAGTCAATATACGGAACCAATAGAACCTATAGAGACTATGACTCTACATTTGTGGTCAAATAGTAAACGGGCTGGAAGGTTTCGTCCTGTTTGGTGTTCAGAGGAGATAAGAGAGAATAGCTGGATAAAATTTGCTGTACGTGACACATTCTCATACTTATTAAGTTATTTGAAATTTAGGAATATTACACATTTACAATGATATTACACAATGTTTCAAAGCTTCCTCCTTTCTGTTTCAGAAAAAGTCTGCTAATGGCAAGAAATGGCCTGTGAAACATTACAAAGTAGTGACTGCTCCCGATGGTGATATTTTTACAGCTGTTGGTAAGTTTGGCATCTTCTTTATTCACTTCAGCACTGACTAAAATAATTTTTTTGTCCAAGTCATTATAGATTTTTGTTTTTGTAAAGCCTTAGGAAGAAATGGTGAAGAGGATAGTGCAGGAATTCCTCGTGTGTACAATTTTCAAGAAATTGTACATGTAGAAATTTGTTGTGAAGTTTGGAAATTTGTTAGGAGCCTTACAGAAAAAAAGGAGCCTTCGGTAGGCGAAAACACAATGGTCGACTGATATCAACCAAAAGCTGATTGCATGTTGAGCTGTTATTTCTTTTTGAGCTCTAGCTGATGGCAAATTTTTGTCCTATATTTTTTCTTGTTCAATATTGTTTTTTATATTTCAAACATTCTGAAGCTATGTCTTATTATTTTGATTTCATTAAATGTCGTAACTAAATAAAGATGTGAATCACACCGTGAGATGTTGACAATATAATTCATGCAAAATTAAATACAATTAATTACTGCTCAATATAACACCTCCTGTCTTCACAATAAGACTTAAATGCTATAGAGATTATACTGTTTTCAATAGTGAGATTACACATTTTTTCAAGAACGTATACTTTGTTGCAATCCAAAGATTACAAAAGATTCTTTCAGACCATTATAAAATTATAATGGTTCTATTTATGATTGTAAATGACTGATTTTGAAATTATAATTTTAAATATTCATGAACTACATTATATAGTGGACTTCACTAGCCAGAAGTCTGGACAAAATGGAATTGAAAGCACTAAGGGTTAGTCCGCATAATAAGAACGAATTCACCATTTTGTATCCTTATGACTAATGAATGGTGACCATTTAATCTCTTTTTGTTTCTACAGCGAGTCTTTAAGACAGCTTTGACACTAATTACTCTCTTGGTTAGTTAATATTCTTACCCTTTTAATGACAATGGATACTGATAGAGGAAAGATTTTGATTGTGCCTGTGTTTAAAGGCAGTTGACATATTAGTTTATGGAGAAATATTTCCCTTGATTGGACTTTTTTGTGGCATTTGGTTCTCTTCCTATTTTGGTTTACCATTAGTGGCTGAAGTATTCATCGTTGCTGGATCGACCATGCTCCTATTTTTCGTATCATTGGGACTTCGTGTAGAAGTTCATTTTTGGAGAAAACTATACCGTCTGGAAAACTTATACAAATATGTTCTCTATGTAATGACACCACAATCATAAGAATTGTCATCATCATTATTTCTTGATCAACTAAACTGTAAAATATTTTTAAAATTAGATACGTGACTCTGTCAATGCTGTTTTCCTAGCTGTCTTCACTGCCGAATTGGTTAGTACATCATACAATGCCTTTGGTGTATCCTCAGCATCTTCAGATCAAAATAAAGAAACTGAATCGCAAAGTCCAGAAAATTCTGATCCTTTGGAAGGATTTGTGTTCATCCTTTGTCAACGTTTAGATTTATATCGACTTCAAAGATTTGTCAATTGTTGCTTCTCTGACACACCGGAAGTGGAGACGAGACCACAAGTTGAACATGAAGCAAAAATGTTACATGCGTGTGCTTTTGTTGTGACTTGTATCACAAAAATGCTTTATTTCAATACATTGTTCACTTATTTGAATGCAGTCGAAATGTTTTCAAAAATGCAATCAACTGCTCAAAGAGTTCATCAAAGAAGTGAGTTAAAAATTACCATTTCATTTAGTTTTACATTTATATTAATTATTATTCTCATAGCACCTAGTGGAAGGCGTCATGTACGACGTCGAACGAGACCGGGAGGTCAAGAGACTAATAATATGCCACCAGTGACTACAGGTGTTAGAGTAATTAATTGAATGAAATTCAATTCAAAAAACTTGTAATAATTTAATCTAAATGATGAATGTCAATTAAATTATTTACAAGAAAAAAAGACAGTTCATTTAAATGCTGAGTTGTTGAAGAGTTTTTATTTTTTTAAGTGTTGCCGTTTGTTTTTTTAAAAAGTTTGATTTGAACTCAAATAGAAAATTGGTTACCCCTTTTTAAGATCATCATCAATAGACAAAGATGAGAGAAATAATATTCATGTTATCACTTCTCCTTGTTTTTTTGGAATGAATAAATTAAGTCCTTAATTAAGAATAAATAGTTTTACTAGCTCAAGTTACAAGATGGCTGAGATTCAGGAGGATAATTCCTTAAAACTCTATTAATAGTCTTGAGTAACGGGTGACGTCCACATCCGCACGTCCCTCTAAAGTCATCTAGATCTACGTGTTTAAAAATATAATTAATATCACATAAAAATATATTTATAATTAAAATTTAATTATAAAATTTTAAATATTTACCTAACGCCCATATCATCCCTCCACCAAGTCCCATTTGTTTAATGTATTGGGTTTTCCTCTCCAACATACCCATGTCGTCATAGGACACCCATTGGTTGCCACTATAGGCGTAGGGGCCCATTGACATGGTGTCATCTTGTACGACCTTCCAATTTCTTTGCAAAATATTTCTACATATTTCATAGTAAGCTAAAAATCCCGATTGCCTTGTAAATTCCCCAGCTGTCCCTCCACCAGAACTTTTTGCATTTAATCCATTTTGATTCTGATCAACAAGAGTAAAGGATTGTCCGTAAACAGGCATGCCCATGATAATCTTTTTACGATCAGCTCCTTGATTTATCCAATAATTAATTGTGTAATTTGTATTAAAGAATGCAATATCATCCTCCTCATGGAAATAAAGTGGAGCAACGTGGCCAGTCTTTTTGTCCCATTGTCCATGGAAATCGTAGGTCATGACGGAGATCCAGTCCATGTATTTTGAAAGAACGGGGACATCATAGCCTAATAATTATATTTTGAATAAGTTTAATTTTTACAAAAGAATCTCAATAAGTATAAAAAGATTAAAGTTATTTAAGTAATGAAATGTTTACCAAGATCGATGACAGTTTTACTGGGAGAAACAGCGGCACTCAAAAGGAGTCCACGAGGTTTGAAAGCTTCACTGATTTCACGGACAAGGTCAGCGAATCCTTGCTTGTCAGAGTCGGGTCCTTTACTACAGTCAACTTGCCAACATTTTGGATATTCCTGTATTGCAATTTAATTTTGTGTAATTAAAATAGCATTCAATTAAAATTTAAAAAGAAGGTTAGATAATTACCCAATCCAAATCTAAGCCATCAAAGCAATGTCTCTCCAAGAATTGGATGACATGTTCAATAAATTTTCTTCTGGCACTTGGATTGTTTACTAATTTACTGTACTTGTCTCCAAGGCTGTCATTCCAACCACCAAGGGCAAGAACAACTTTAAGACCTCGGGCTTTTAATTGTACAACTTGACGATAAAATTTATTGTCCAAGTCTGCCCATCCATCATGAGGTCGTAGGACTAGATTTGTTGGGTCGAGGACAGCAAAGCCGTAGGCAATGTGAGTACAAAGGTTAAAGTCAATATCACTTGGCTTGTATTTTCCAATGCCGGGTCTACAAACAAATTAAAATTTACAATTGCATCTGGTTCAATAATAATGAAAGAGAAATTTTAAATTAAATTCTTCTGTTCAAAAATTTACCTGTACCAAGCCTGCAAAAATATAAAATCATTTAAATTAGTTATCATATAAATTTTAAATTGAATATTTTAAAATTATGAATTGAATTTTAATAACTTACCCAATTTGTAAAGTAGCAAACCATCTGCAGAGAAAGAAAATCAAGAATTAGCACAAATTATTTAATTTCATAATTAATAAATTAGTTTAACTGACTTTGTATTCTGATCCGGGAACATCAATGGGAGTAGCAGTATTGACTTCAGTAGCCACAGCGGGTTGCCAATCTGGTTTTGGCCCAGCATTAGGGCAAACAAACTCTGGAGGTTGAGATTGATGACCTGATGATTCAGGCGCTGTTTCTGGTAAAGATGGCAGGGGTCGATAGGTCGTGGTAGTGGGACGATGGGTTGTTGTCGGTCGATGAGTTGTTGTGAATCTTGTTGTTGTGGTTGTAGAAGTTCTCATTGTTGTGGAAGTACTACCCACTGTTGGCCTTGGTGAATTTGTAGCAGAAGGTGCTGGTGGTTGAGCTTGGTTTGTACCACATTGCCAGTCACAACGATTCTAAACATAAAATTGTAGACACAATTAAAACTTGTTCATGTACAAAAAAATATTAAATTGACTAACCATATTCCAATAAGTTCCAGGTGGACATCTTTGTGGTACATATCGTCCAAATAGACATTGATAATACAAATTACAGTCCTTTTCATGTGGTCGGTAAGGCTCATCTTCACATGCATCATTCTCAATATTTTGGAAGTAGTCTGTTTTGATCGGTGGTCTTTGTTGACTACCAGCCATAATTTCATTTCCTCCAGAAATTATTTTATTGTTATTATTTCCAGAATTTTTATTGGGATTAGCTGCTGGTATAACTCTGTTGACTTGCTGTCCTCTTGGTGGACTGAGAACATTTTTAATGGTTGTCAAAAGAGGATAGGGTCCTTGTCCACATGTATTCTTAAAGTCATCCAAATCTACACAAAAATTAATTTAAAGTCCTTGCTCTTTTCTTAAAATACAGATTAGAGAATAATTAATTGGCAAAATAATTACCCAAGGCCCAAATCATTCCACCACCGAGATCCAAATCACGAATTAATTGAGATTTTTGGCTAATCATGTTCACGTCATCATAAGAGACCCATTGATTCCCCTTGTAGGCGTAGGGGCCCATAGCTCCAGTGGGATCTTTGACAACGGTCCATCCATCTCGTTGGACATGATGACAAATTTCATAGTAGGCCAAAAATCCAGCTGCTTTGGTATACCGTCCGGGCAAACCTCCTCCGGATGATGGAGAATTGAGTCCAGTATTTGATGGATTGACTAAAGTGAAAGATTGTCCATAGAGTGGCATGCCAAGAACAATTTTTCTTCTATCAGTTCCTTGATTTATCCAGTAATTGATGGAATAATTTGTATTAAAATAGGACACATCATCCTCCTCATGGAAATAAAGGGGAGAAACGTGGCCAGTTTTTTTGTCCCATTGTCCATGGAAATCGTAGGTCATGACAGCAATCCAGTCCAAATAAGTTGAAAGTGTTGGGACGTCGTAGCCTACAAAGAAATAATTTATTTTTTTAGGTATATCAATGCATAATTTTAGTTTTATAATAATTAAATATTAATTAACTTACCAACTTCAACCACTGTTTTACTGGGAGATACAGCAGCACTCAATAAATATCCATGAGGTCTAAAAAGAAGGCAAGGTATACATATTTCATTAAACACATTCCCAAATAAAATTAAATAATAACAAAATTCAGGAATAATTAAGGTACTACCTAAAAGCCTCCTTCAATTCTCTCACTAAATTGGCAAAATTTGGTTTGTCGGAATCTGGCCCTTTGCTACATTCAACTTGCCAGCATTTTGGATATTCCTGTAATTTATATTTCATTCAAAATATAAAATTGTAATTTTATCAAGTATTTAGGTGGGTTATTTAATATTTTTTGAAAATTAAATTTACCCAATCCAAATCTAAACCATCAAAGTTATGTTGTCTTATAAATTGGACAACATGTTCAATAAATCTTCTTCTAGCGCTGGGATTGTTGACGAGTCTAAAATGAAACGGAAATTGTTTTCAGTGTAAAATTAAACAAGTTTTAGTTGACTTTTGAGAAAAATAGTAGAGAAAATAATTAACCTTGAATATTTATCGCCTTGAGAATCATTCCATCCACCAATAGCGATAGAGACTTTAATTCCTCTGGACTTGAGGGCAGTCACTTGTTCATAAAATTTGTTGTCAATATCCGCCCAAGAGTCAAATACTTTAATTTCCAGTCGCTCATAGTCCAAGACAGCAAAACCGTAAATGACATGAGTACAAAGATTTGGATTTATATTTTGTGGCACATATGACCCTTGATCCTTGCGGTACCAAGCCTTGAAAAAAAAGAAAATCATTTACAATTATGTATTTGTCTCACAAAATTTTCAGAGTTGATATCAAATTAATTGAAAAATTTACCCAATTTGTAAAGTAGCACACAATCATGAAGTCACTTTTAAGCTGAGTATTTTGTCCAGTTACAACTTCTGTTGAGCCCATTGTAGGACGAACAGCAGGGGAGATTGTTGTCATCATTGGTTGATTGTCAGGCCTCATTGACCACATTGGAGAAGTCGTTGTGGTGGTTTGCCAAAATGGAGGAGACATTGTGGTCATTGTTGGCCTCATTGTCATGTCGGTAATTTCATTGTTGCTACTTCCTGTCTCAAGATTATTGAGTGAGCAACCAGCATTACTTGGCCAGTCACAGCTAAGAGAAAATAAAATAATAAATATGAAAACCATTTCAATTCTGGAATTTAATGAACTTTACCTTTTAGATCCTTGATTCCAGTACAAACCGCCTTGACATTGGAACATGACATTTTCTCCATGAACACAAACAAGATAGGCCTCACAACTAGTCTTGGAGGGAGCAAATGAACCTTCTTGACAGGGTTGTTGTCTAATGGATGACACATCTAGACAGAAAATATTAAAAATTTTTAATTAAAATAAACACATTTTTTAATCAGTACTCCAATTCTCCAGTTTATAAATTCTTAAATTTTTATAAAATGATTTCTGACAAACCTGTTGGTTTTTTCTTTTGATAACTTTGACAATTTGCTCCACTTGGCCAGTCACAAAGTCTACGATTTTTGTCCCAATGTAATCCTAAAATTTAATTCATCATTAAAAATAAAAATGAATTCAAGGCTTCACTGAAAATAATTAAAATGTCTCCATTATTATTAAAAATAATAGTCGTACCTGGACCACAATGTTGCAACATTTTCCTTCCATTCTATGAATCACAATTATTTAATTAATTTACTGTGTATTTTGTGTGAAAATTTAAAAAATGTGAATTTTACTTACTGTACATAAATAGTAGCTTGAACATTCCTCAGCTGGTAAATATTCTCCTATAAAAAAATTAAACAATTAATTTTTTGTCCATAATTAATTCTAACTGCTGAAATAATTACCATCAAAACATGGCTGAGATGGCATATTATTTAAGGGGGGTGATTGAGTACTAGTTGGATAGTAAGTTGTTGTTGGATAATAAGTTGTTGTACTCCAAGTTGGTCGTTGAGTTGTTTGTGTTTGAGATGAAGGGGGTGATGATCCTTCCCGATAACATTTAGCATTTGTTGGCCAGTCACAAGCTTGTGCCTCAGCATTATAATGTAAACCAGCTGAACATTTTTTAGTGACAAGTTTTCCATAATTACCTAATGAAAATATTACTCAGATAAGGTTTAAGTAAGGAATGAATTAAAATATAAATAGATGCCGATAAACTTATAAGCAAAAGAGTGACAATAAATATAGTTGTTAATGTGAACATTATTAAAAGTACAATTAGGTAATGTATTTTAATTCATAAAACAAAACACAGAAAAATGTTAATGTATAATTGTACTGAATACTGTAATAGTTGAAAATTTTTGAATAAAAAATTAACGCTTGTTATTATTCACTCGTTCGTCATCACGTTTCCGCTTGAAATTATTTTCATTGAGTTGATGAAGGGCTTGAACAGCCATGGCAGTAACCGAATGAGGAAAAATAGCTAGTAATGAGTCGATGTCCTCTTGTGGGAAGGAATGGTCCAATGAATAGGACACAGATGAGACACTTGCTGCGGCATTTAAATTAGATGTTTCGGGATACTTTGAAATTAGGTCATCAATGTCATCATCGGGAATGAATGTGTCAATTGAAGGAGAGTCAGAAGGAATGGTATAAATTTGAACAGGAGGAGAAAATTGTTCAGTTTCAGTATAATATTTTCTATGTAGACAATGAAAAAATATATTAAAAAATAATTTGACGTATTATTTCAATGCAAGACAATGCAATATACATATATACATATATCTTGAAGTACCTTTGAACAGCATTAGTAGTCATCCATTCATCCAAAGTAGATTGAGTGGTCATTGGGGCCATCATGACGAAGGCGGTTGGTGCCCTATAACTTCGGTACCCTCTTGAACCATCTCCCTGTAATTTAAAATTACAACAGTTGAAACAATCTTCATTTTATTCTGATATAATATTAGTGATCATAATTAAAAGCTCACGGCTTCTGTTGCTGCATTGTGACCTCCGCTGAAAAAATTATTAGATTCAGATTCCTCTATCTGTTGTGCTTCTCGAGACTGTCCCTCCTCTGTAGTGTCAAATTGAAAGGTCACATCGAAGCGGGAGTTGATTGGATGACAATCTTTTCTCGCAAAGTGCAAGTTTCCTTTAAATTATTAAATATATTACTTTAATATTTATTAAATATGTAATCAATAGTAATCACAACCCTGTAGAGAATGTTTACTTACGATTGCTAAACAAGACACGTACGCTCCCATCTTTATCCTTTCGTCCTTTGTTGATCCAATCAATATATTGCTTTTCCGTCATTTCTCCATTTCCACCGAGGATTTTCAAATTACGAAGACGTTCCTCTTCTTGTTCTCTCAATCGTCTTAGTTGTCTCGACTGTGTAATACGCTGGCTGACATAACAGGAGAACGTACTGGTGGTAGATCTTTCAACTTTACCGTCGTACCTACAAAAAATATTATCAGTACTATCGACATACATTTCGAATACAAACAGTAACACAAAGGTAAGTACATTAATTACCTCAAGAGTTTGTGATCCACACATGACTGAACATAAATAACTTTCCTACAAAAAATAGGCACATTTTAATGTATTGAAATCGTATTTATAATGCTTATGTATTCAGAGTTAAAAATTATTATTATTACCACCTTGACTTTGCCGATGCTTGTCCATTTATTTTGTAGGCATAGTTTTCAAAAACCTTGTAGTCTTTGCGGCCACCGTAGAAAACGTTCAACTTTTGAGCAAGACCCTTCGTGTCCTCTAATGTCCCATTACGACCAGGCATACCATTTCCATCTGCCCCGACGATTTTTATTTGTGCTACACAATAATAATAATTTTGATATGATGCGACAAATAATAATTTGAACAAATTAATAATAATGGAATAGTAATAATGAGTTTCCAATTGACTTACGGTTCCTAGCGCTAGCCTCAGCTACAGTTTCTTCTCTCGGTCTTAAATTTATCTTAGGGCCCGGTTCCAGGCCACGAACCACCCTTACTTCGTCTAATTCCCTTGCTCTTTCATCGTGCCAACTTTCTTTACCGTCACTACTTTTTGCACAATGAGCGTCATAATAACGTTTCATTGTAAAATTAGTACGACAATCATAACACCTCCACATGTTGATTGTTCTAAATTTCACGTAAATATCTAAATTAGTGAAATTAGTCTCTAAGACAACTAACTCACGGACGTCTTACAGTCCCTCGCGCTCTATTCTATGACTATAGTACTCTATGATCCGTTTGGGCACTTTTGACGCCTTAAAGCGTCAGTTGCTATGGGCGTTGCTATTAGCAATGACCACGGGAACTGACTCAGGAGGTCATCATTGACCAATAAAACATAATATCTCTACAATGTAAACACAGTACCCAAATGGTTAATTACATTGATAATAATAATAATATAAATTACATTGATAATAAGTTGAACAATCATTAGAAGCTGCCATTAATTGGACTGTATTTGAGTCACATGGAACACCTTCTCCAACTCCTTGTTCTTCTTGTCCTGTCGTAGCTGAAATTTGATTTCAAAAATACATCAATTAAAAATAATATTTTAAAATAAAATTATTAATTATTTACAAAAATTAAAAACTTTAAATATTTACACTACATTATTTACATCACAATTCATCTAATACGTATTTACACAAAATTTTACAGTGATTTTTACAAGAATGACGGAAAGCGGTCAAAACCAAAATCTGTTTCAAAAAATAGTTACAGTACTTACGACAACTGACAAAAAAAAAATTAACTACGGTTATTATTTCCTAAGAGTGTAACTACAGACAGAGCCACTAATTAATTGTACAATCTAAATTAAAGTGTAGGAAAGTATTCATTCAACAGTTTTGTGTGAGTGTTCAATGAGAAAATATTACAAGTTTGACAGATGTAAGAAATGTACACAAGATAAATTAAAATGAGAGTGTGACGCTAATTTTAATTTTGTTAGCGTTATGAGTTGTTAAAATTTTACAGTTGAAAATGTTAAGATCGGACTGCAGATTACAGACAACAAAAAAAACAAGATTACAAATAAACGGATTTAAAAAACGTGTAAAATGTGTTCAGTGATACTTTTGCTAGTGGTTTGTTGATGGTGACACGTCAGTACAATTGTTGTTGAAGGTGGGGGTAACTGAGTGGTGGTTGTCATTGTGGCAGGGATTTTACTAGTGGTCATTGAAGGGTCACCAGGATATTGAGGAATAAAGGGGGGATAGGAAGTGGTGGTTGTACGGGGTGGTAAAGTTGTTGTTTTTTGTGTTGTCCACCATGTTGGTTGTACTGTTGGCATTGTTGAAGTTGGATTCCACCAAGCTGAGCTTGTTGTCTCATATGGTTCATTTGTTGATTGGGTAGTGGGTCTATTACCTTCATTTAATTAGTTTTACCATTTTTCATTTAATTATTTTGTATCAAATTCTTTGGTGTAAAACAATTATTAATTAAATATTTTGTGACCTGTGTGCTACATCTAAATTTAAATAATTTATAAATGATAATTTGTATAATAATTTAAATATTGAATATTATTTTGTTTCAACACAAAATAAAATATTCTTACTGCTAAAAGTTGTAGTAGTCACTGTGGCAGGTGTGGAGACGGGAGGAGGAGGATTACAATTTTGTTGTCTTGTATTAAACGGCATATTTAACAGTTCTCTGGCAATTGTTCTCAACAATGGTTGAGGTCCCAAACAACAATCATTGTTGAAATCATCCAAATCCATGGTCCAAACAAAGACACCACCAAATCCCTGAGCTCGAACGTAGCGGGACTTTCTTGCCACAAAATCAGGGTTATCATAACCAACCCATTGACCTGTTCGGTCATAGGCAATGGGACCCCAACTTCCGGTTGTTTCTTTTTGAACACTCCATCCCTTATTTTTTTCTGTTAATAATTACATTAATTAATTTAATTTAAAATAATTAATTTAAGATATTCTACAATAATTTAACAAACCTCGACTACAAATTTCATAAAATGCAAGCATTCCAGGTTGTTGTGTATATTCTCCAGGATTTCCTGGACCATCTGCTTCTGATCCGACATGAGTTGTTCTTGAACTGTCATTAAAAAGGATGATTAGTATTTAAAAACTATGTAAATTAAATTAAATTATGTATTATACCTTCCAAAAACGTCAGTCTTCAAACTAAAACTTTGGCCATACATGGGAATTCCCATAATAAGTTTACTACGGTCAGCCCCAAGTGAGACATAATATTCCATAGTGTAATTCTACATAAAAAGGTTTATAATTGTAATATTTGTAGTAGTTAAAAAATAAATGAAATTAATTACAGCATTGTAATATGGATAACGATCATAGCCAGGTGGTCCTTGAAACAATGGAGCAACATGACCTGTGGTGGACTCCCAAGCTCCGTGATAATCATAAGTCATAATATTCATGAGATCTAACAGCCCATTCAAAGTTGGAACATGATAAGCTTGATCAATCACTTCTTTGTATCCAGATAATGTCGCTGAGAGTAAAAGTCCATGTGGAGCAAATACTGATTTCAATTCCTAATTAAAATTTTAAGTTAATTAATTTAAGCTTTCATTTAGAATTTATTTCATGATTAATTAATTTTACGCACTCTTAAAAGATCACCAAATGCAACACTGTCAGATCCAGGACCAGCCTCACAATTAGATTGCCAACATTTTGGATAATGCCAATCAATTGCCAATCCATCAAATCCATAATTTTTTAAAAATTGTAAACTTTCTTGAGCAAATTTAGCTCTTTGAGTTGGTGAGTGAGCCAAGCTAAAATATTTAATTTGAATTTATATATAAATAAGAGTTTTATTAATTTTTAAATATTTTTAAAAATTAACCTTGAATATTTATCATCCCCTGAATCAGCCCATCCTCCAACAGACAACAAAACTTTTAAGTTTGGATTCTTTTCCTTGAGAGCCACAATTCGTCTCAAAAAGTCTACAGAGAAATTAAATTAAATTAAATTACTTGATTAAATTTTAATTATAATTAAATTTAATAGCTTTTTACCGTTTGTAACATCTGTCCAACTATCACTGGGAGCAATAGTGACCTTTGCCTTGTCATAAGTAGCAAATGCATAAATGACATGAGTACACAACATTGGGTCAACATGTTCTGGTACAAATGACGCTTTTCCTTTCCTTGCCCAAGCCCAATTAGCAAAATAGCACAAAACCTAATAAAATTTTAATTAAAAAGAATTGGTTAAATAATAATAATTCTTTATTTAATTTTCTCCAATTAATTTTAAAAAAATAAATTGTACCTTTTTATCATCAACCCCATAAGTATTGGCTGATACAGAATACTCATCAAGTCCAGGTTTCCCCAAACCATCTGGAACACCTTCAACAGCCCCTCGATTAAAACTACTTGGTCTAAAAGAATAGGTCGCGGTCAAAGGTCGTTGAGATTCTTCTCTTCCCTCATGTCGTCTCATATTACTTTGATAATTATTATTGAGAGATGGTGGGGACTCAACATGACTCCTAACAAACCCCCCCACATTCCCCCACAACCCTTGACCCACCCCACCCAAGGGTTCAGGTCGGGACTCAATATTTCCGCGTTGAAATCCCGTCTGCCTCTCCTTCTCCTGTTCATGCCCATTGGATGATCTAACGGGGGTCAAGACATGGGAGAGAGCGGACCCAAAGTCAACATTGGGGAATGGGAAATAATAACTGAGAACATTTCTTTTGGTAGAAACGCCATCATCATTTTGTAATGGAGGTGAAGAATCATCAAAATTCCAAATGTTTCCATGGTACACTTGAGAGTAGGCAAGAGGGGTTTGTGGTCCAAGGACTGGACTGATTGACTGAGGATTTAATTGCTCTTGACTAGTCAATTGTAAACCTTGTCCATTGACATTTGATTTACTGAGTGCAGGTACGGACTGTAAATTTGACCAAAATGGATTGTACACAGGTGATAGATGAGGTTGTGAGAAACCGGCTTGATTACCAGCTTGGTAATGTCCAGGAAACAGGTATGGTGAGTAAAATAATTGCTTCGGACTCCGATCATCGGACGGTGAGGAGGAGGATGACGAAGACTTGTCAGCATAGCCAGCCACAACAACGAGTAATAAAATTATTCCTATTTGCTCCATCTACGACATAAACAATGAGAAGTTTTTTTTTTACTTTTTTACAATAGACAAAAAAATATACACACATTTCCATTAGCCATTATCTCTCATTTATATTCATTTAGTAGAAAAGGAATCAGTTCAACTTTTTTTTCCAACAATTTTCTATCATTTTCTACATACTACACATGTTTTTAAAAAAGACTCGTTTAAAATTTAATCCTTTTCTTGTAAGATTTGCCAAGTAATTCTGTATTTCACAAACAATTTATATTGTTGTCTCGATTTATGCAAACTCTCAAAAACAAGACTTGATGTCCAAAAAAAAACAAATGAAAAAGATGTTACAAGAAGCCAACTGTCTACTTTTAATCTTTTAGTAGAATTTCTACCAGAATATATTATTTTCGTTTGGCATTGTAATTTTTTTTTTAAAAGTCAAATAAAAGTAACAAGTATTGTGTACAAGTAATTATAAAAATACTTTAAATGTCATGTTTTAAATTTGAATATCAATTATTTATTATCCAGCCCTCTCTCTCTCTCTCTCTCTCTCTCTTGTACTTGTCTCCCTCTCTCTCAAGTCTCAACCTTCATCGCATTTTCGTCAAGAGTTCATTGTCATTAAGCCTGACCTGATGTTCATAAAGATTTAGTGTAATGACCATTTTTATTATAGATAGGGGTAAAAAAGGGAGCAGAAATTTTAACGTACGTACAGACAACTACAGCCATGTGTTTGTATTATAGAGATATATAAAGTAATTAATTTTATTTGTCTTCTCTTCCTCCAACTCAATAAACTTGAAGACTACTGCAAACTGTGAACATGGTCTAATGAATAAAATATAAAAAATTCATCATTATTTTGAATACATTTTGGCTTACAACCCGCCTATACTCGTACACCTGTAGCTGTACAAAGTTAAAGCGGCTTCAAGTAGTTTAGTTGAAGAGGAGGATGAAAAAGCAAGCCAAAAATGATTAAGATTCGTGCCTCTACTACTACTATTACACGTTAGACATGTTGGCATTCCTTTGGTAACAATAAACGTGATAATAATATAATAGTCTTGTTGCTTATAAAAAGCCACAAAAACTACAAACTACAAACGACAACTAAAGATTATGGGCTGGGTGAAGAGCCTCATTCTGATCATACTTTTAACTTTTTTTTAGTGTAACGCTAACGACCATTCAAAAAATTGTCTTTTTTGTTTTGCTACATGTACACATGTGGTCTATGTCCTTTTTACTACATTAGTAAAGTAGTGGTACACTAAATGCCTCCATGAAATACCGACGCACTTATGACTTTTATGACAAGTTTTCTAATGACTGGCCATTTTTTTCTATATTAATCCTCTTAAGTCAGTCCAACTTTGCATGGAGAAATATTTTTCTTGTGTCCTCTTGTGTTTGAAAAGACACGAAAAGTGCTCATGAATATTCACACAATTTATACCAACTCCTCTCTCTCTCTTTTTCAAAAACAATTTGTGCGTAAGCCATTCAATTTACATTTACGCATAACTAAAAAACTTACATGTCATTGTAGAGAGAAGGAGAGAGCAGGAAAAAAAAATAAATAAAAATTTCCTGTTCAATATCGTCTTGCTTAATTACAATATGACCATGTGTACTTGTCCTAATCGTTTTTTAAAAGCCGTTCTTCTACACATACTCTGTCTCTCTTATGGATATAAAACTACTCTCAGTTTTATCATAACTCTTAAGATTCCATTTCTTTATTGTGACTATCTCTCTGTACTTAAAGAGTATTTTGTAAGGGTGAGCAATGAGGGCGGAATTGATACACTTTATTTTTTGCTTATATTCTACAGGTTGATCATTGATATTGATTTTAATTGAAATGGCGGCTCTCTCTCTCTCTCTGTGTTCAATAAAATTGTTCAATTTCATGGCAATGATCGTTGGACAAGTTCATTCCCATCAATGATGGGCCATCATCATCCCCTCCTCCCTTTAGACATCCTCCTACTGCCTACTGTCCAACTCTATCTCTTGTTTTTTCTTCTTCTTCTTATGTCTTCTCTGCTGGATTAAAAAGAAGTTGGACCAAAAAAATGACAGTTTGACAGAGACCAGCATGTTCTCTCTTTTTCAAACCTGTCAATCGGGACTGTGGGGACTCAAGATGACGACATGGACCGAATGATTGACGGTCTATGGACTGTCATACAAGAATATTATTTTATTATTTTATCAACTACACAGATACAGATTATGACCATCTCAAATGTCTAAAATCTTTTTGTTTCATTTATCACAAATATTTTTTTGAAATAATCCTTCTCTCTCTCTCTCTCTTGTAATGATCTTTTAATTATTACAGATTACTTTTTATTTTTCTATGTGGACTGTTTTTTTGTATAACAAAGACTTTTATGTAATTAGTCCTCTCACAAATAATATTTTTGCAGTGTCATTGTCATGCACAATTTTTATTTGTGGTTCAACACTCAAGTGGAATATCAGGAATGTTCTTTTGTGCAATTCAAGAGACAAAGCTGAAATTTTCATTCCTTTTCTTAAATTCGTTACGGACCTTCCGGAAAAGAGTTCTTTGCTCCGAGAGTCTCAAATAA
This sequence comes from Arrhopalites spinosus, assembly GCA_034700945.1. Lineage (NCBI taxonomy): Eukaryota > Metazoa > Arthropoda > Collembola > Symphypleona > Arrhopalitidae > Arrhopalites > Arrhopalites spinosus. The sequence goes on from JAQIVZ010000002.1 coordinate 180,561, forward strand.
ACTAAAATGCACGATGGGGAATTAATTATTCTATTAAATACAAGAAAATATATCATTGTTTTAAAAATGACTAATTTTCACTAAATTTCTCTCTCTCTCAACAATAGTTAAAAGAAAAAGAAAGGAATTTTTAACCAGATGCAGATTTAAATAAGTACTAATTTTTTTCGTGTTCTCTCTCTCTCTCTCTTCAATGGTCAGAAAAAAAGGATGAAAAAAATAAGAAGGAAGCATGCTGGGCTGGCCAGTTACCAGTTGAGACTGTCTGAAGGATAATTGTGCATAGATATAAATTATAGTTTATCACCCCCCTCCTCCTCCTCCTTATCTTATGCAACAAAATTATTTAAATATTACTCTATCCATAAGAATACATAATATCCATGATCATGATAAACTGATTTTAATATGCAAGAAAAAACTTTTTACCTCTATGAACAAAAGAAAAATGTTTTAGCCTCACAACAACAACAACAGCAAAAATTGTCAGCTGACTCGAGAGAGAGAGAGAGATGAAAAGTCTAAAATAAATTGTAAAATGTAGAAGAGAGTTTAGTAATAATTAATGGGATGAAGGGAGGTTGGATAATATGTACACATTAGGGGTATAATATTGGATTGGTGTGTTCGTTGTTAGAGGTCCGAGAGGCAATAAACCAATAATTTAAATAAGATGTAATTTATCTATTATAAACGACGTAATATATTTTCATCCTTTATTTTTCTATTTTGTTATTTAGGATTTTTTCGACCATAATATTTTACATTCTTCTTCAATCCCTACACAGAGAGTCCACTTCCAGTAAAAAATGAGAGCCTATAATTAATTCCAACCACCTTCTCTCTTTCTCCATTTTTTTATGAATGAAAGACGTGTGGTACACGTCTACGTGTGGAGAAACGTATATGGAGAAATTTTAATACAAAATATTTTTTGAGACAAGACAAGAATTTGAATATAAATTTGAAAATTTTCTTTTGCCAAAAAAAAATAATTTAAAAAATAAAATAGATTACAATATGCCAATTTAATTTTTGCTCGCTTAAAAAAAATTGAATTTTTTTGGTCAGTCATGATTTAAGCCATTCAAAAAAAGTTGTAGGGGTAGGGGTGGACTATTTGGAAGAGAGAGAGAGAGAATAAATACAATGAAGAATATAAAATAGAAGAGTTGAAGCTCGCCGGTATAGTTTTTTTCAAGTTTTGTATTTATCATTATACTTAGAAATTCATAACTAGAGTTATGATTAGCTATTAAATGAATGTATACAATGGTGGTCCACCATCAATAGCACCTCAAACACAGCTTGAGAGAAGATACTGATATTTTTTTTATTATTAAATTCTACAAAGTTTATATTCTCATTCAACCAAAACCACCTGGGAGACCAAACCCTCATAGTCATAGTCATGTCTTTGGTTACACAGACACAATACAAAACATAAAGTCTCCCACATTGAAATGGTTTTGTTAAAGTAAAAAAAAATTAAATAGTTCTGGGCACTCATGGACATGAATTGAGTAAGGCAGAGAGAGAGAGAGTACAAAAAATGTAATTTTTGTATCATATATAAAGTTACACATGTAGACATGGAGCTCAATTTAGAAACAGGTTGAGCAAGGGAATGGTTTGTGTCTTGCACAAGAGAGACAGGCAGAGAGACTCAATAGAAATGGGAAGCTTGATTAATTTACCCGAGACATTTAACACAAGTTAAAGAGTGTTCCATCCATCGTTTAAATAAGTGACAGAAAAAATATAATGACTGGATTAACATGAGCTTTCAGTCTCATTGAGGAAAATGAACGGACAGAAGGTCACTCCTCACATTTATTTAGTCTTTTGTAAATTCAACATGAATTTTGTGGAACAAGTACCAAGAGAGTACTAGTCCATAGTAGTATGCCTAACAAGTAATATATGATGTATACATATTATATATTTTTTTATATAGTCAAATTGATTCAAACAGCCTGTCTAACTATTATGATGGTGTTCCAACAGATGAAAAAAGAATCTATTTCAAATGACTTGATCTTGATAAACAAATGTCGTCGTTACTTTTGTATAGAAGAGAGTGCCAAATATTTTTGCTAAGGTGAGTGTAATCCCTTGTGTAAATTCAAGATTTAAATTCTATAGAGAGAAAAGGAGGTTGCTATGAAAAAAAATTACATAACTTGTACAGATAATGATGGTCGTCTCTCTCTCTCTACATTTGTTAGTGTTAGTGGCTGTACTTATCTCGTCATTTCATATATAAAATTACCAGGTCTACTCTGTCTCTCTCTCTCTTGCACAGGTATTCTGTTCACTTAATTAAACTTATTGAAATTGACTGTATAGGTACTTGTAAATTGTTTTTTTTCTCCACTCTCTTTCATTCTTTACAGATGTACAGATATGTCTGTAGAGAGACAGATTCACAGGTAAAAGTTTCATCCCTCTAATAGTTGTATTAAAGGAAGATGAAGATGAAGAGAGTGGATTTAGCAGCATATTTTTATGAAATAGTTATTTAAGAGTTTTACAAGTAAAGTGACCATGACACATGATTCGTGTATTGCAGAAAGGTCTCTCAACCGACAAAGTAGTTCTTGTAAGGTATAATAGTAGCCAGTGTATTAATGTCTGTAAAAATGGCTCATCAACAAAGAGAGAGAGAGAGAGAGAGAGAGAGAGAGAGAGAGAGAGAACAACTTGGGTTTGGAACCAACACCCACCTTTAATTTATGCATTCAAGCTATGCCTGCCAACATCCACGAAAGAGAGAGAGAGCCATCCCTATACTTACACTTAAAATTTACATGCACAATCGCTCATCTCTCTCTCTCTCTCTCTTTTCTCATCTTGGGTCAAAGAAAAGAGCAAAAAAAAATTCTCACTCTTGATTCACCTCCCCCTGTACGTTGTAGAATTTTTAAAACAAAATTGAGGATCACAAAATAATTTTTTTTTGCATTCTTCCTAGTCCACAACTATACATTATTTATAGTGAGCCACACAATTTTTAAAAAATTATATAAATTGTAATTTTTCGTATTGTTAAAATTTGGAGATATTATTAGTCAAAAGTTTTTTCATTCATCCTCAATTTCAATTTACTGTTCTAACACTAATTTAATTGATTGGCCATAGTTATGATGGGAGAGAAAAAAAATGAAGGATAATTTTTTGTAGGGGGATAGGGTGAAGACAACTCATTAAGTGCCATGTTATATTATGATCAAATTCAAGAGGATGATGATTACGAGAAAAGTAAACAGAGCATCAAAGGGCACCTCCAGCGCTCATTGTATTTTTTTTTCATTTTGCATTGCATCGGATCTTCATCCTTGTACACTAGTGTACAGATTTAAGTGAGAGAGACTGATGAGGTTCGTTTGTACATTGTACCTATATGTACAAAATAATATCCCCTATACAATATTTATACGCATTGTAATTTGCATAGGTGTGTCTGAAATCTGGAAAAAAAATTAACTTATATTCCCCAACACAACTATACGTATAGTATTATATGTGTACGCATCACTCTTATGTAAAAAATTGCGTACACGCATTACTTAACGGGGGAATGAAACGCTTCCAGACTCTAACTTTTTTGCTCTTGCTCTCGGGAGAAAGTTTTGTTAAATTATGAGGCATATTTTATGTATTCAAAGTAATGACAGTGGAATCAAAAAAAAGATGACGAGATTCATAAATTCTTCACTCATATTAGACAGAAGAGGAAAGAGGAGACAGCTTCGTCAGGTATCAACAGGTTGGCCATTTGAAGACGAAGAGAGGACCAACATCAAGTATTCAGCATCACTATCAACAGCAGCAGGTAAACAAAGCAATTTTTTTTTCTCATCATTCCCTTTTTTTCCTTTTGTGATTTTTCCCTTGTCTCTTTATTCCTCTTGTTGTATAAGTTAAAGTTAAAACTTTGTACACAAAATTATGCGTCCATTTCATTCCTTCATGCATTTATTACAAGCAATGCATTTGCATTGCAATGTATTGCATTGGAGCAAAAAAAGACTGACAAGGGACAGAGACATGGGCAGAATCAACCCAAGCCAAATTTCTTGTAGCTTCTCAATCTCCCTCTCCCAAAGTCTCAAAAACAAGAGGAGTCGACATTAGCAAGTTTTTTTTTTGAAGGGAAGCAAAAGCAAAAAAGAGAAAAATGATTTGAAAATTTTTTTTCAACCTCTTTTATTAGGCAGGAAGAAAAAGATAAGACAAAGATGATGTGAGATGAAGGAGGGTGAAGAAGAGGAGAGAAAAAAAAATTTGAAAATGTTCCTTGGAGCAAAATAATGAAGTTTTTGCTTCAAAATATATGTAATCTATATACATAATAATACTAATGTACAGATACAAACCCAGCTTCCCTATCTTCTCTGTCTATCTTATCACATGTAGAACAATCTTCCCAAAACAATTTTTTTTCACAAATTCCGTCCCTCATTCTATCCCTCACACACAAAAAAAGAACCACATTTTTCTATGCTAAACTGCAACTGCATATCTCCATACAGTTTGCATATATCCGTAATACTATTAGGTATCATGTTTTGGTTTTGCGGTGAAGGCATTTGTGTGTGTGTGGACGCATAATGGATGAGACTATGCGTGTCCAGACAACCTACACAGAGTTTAGACACTACACGCAATAATATAATTGGGGGAAAAGAGAGAGAGAAAAGATTATGTCATATGATAGGGCTATTTACACATCATAAAATGAGGCAGGGCATCCAACTCCAACTTGTTTTCTTTAGTCAACAACAACAATTCGTGAAATGTGCTTCCTCAAGAGATTTTCTCCCTCTCACACATCCAAATACAAAGCTAAGCATGTGCTCAAATTGTTGAGATGACATTATAGAATTATGACCACATAAAGAATATATTTTATTTGTGCTAATACAGTCATTCTAAAATGTTTTTTATTTTTTGAAGAAAGTCTTTAAGGGACTAATATGGACTTTATGACTCGAAAGAATTTGTCACTTTTACAAATATGACCTCCACCTGTGGTTTTTGAACGATGAATGTGACATAACTTTTTATAATCTGCTCATGTTCCTCTTGTCATGTTGAAATTTTTACTTTCATTTTCACTGTCAAGGTAGAGAGACAGAGAGAGAGTCATTGTCATTGCCATTTGAAAGGAGGAGTCGCGTCATAACTATTTTGTGCGTTTGTGTGTGTGTGTGTATTATAAACAGAGAGTGAGTTACATGTTAAAGTGTAAATGTGTGTTGTTGTTGGTGATGGCAATAATTGTAAAAAAGTTTTTATGCACAAGACGTTTTTTTTACGTCTGCACGTGTAACCATTTACTTATACACGAGGTAGGTTTCTGTATAAACATTAGAGAGACATTTTCATATAAGGATTTATTCAATGGACAGGCAACACACACACGGCCACTGTACTTGAGCTCAAGAGTTGACTCAAGAAAATGACACACCCCTTCAAAACGCACAATTATCCCATTTGAAACACACATGAGAGAGAGTGTGTGTGTGTGTATTAATAAAATGTTCAACGTTTGCAAAACTATCAACAATTACAAATGGAGGCTTTGAACTTGTGAGGACTATTTTAACTAAATAATGAAAATTTTTGTCTAATTTGTCAATTCCGGTGGTGGGGCTTTGTAGTCCATGAGTGGAGGACAAGTTGTTCTCATCACATTGTCACAATTTGTCTGTGTGGAGATGCACAAGGAAGAAAAATGAACACGACCACAATTTACAATTTTATCCTATACCAATATTTCACATGCATCTCTCTCTCGCTCATGATGACAAAAATTCATGTGCATGGAGGAATTTAATCAAAATGCATTTTAAAAGCATTTTTTTCTCCACAAAGATATGAAAAGAAACTGTACAACAAAATGAAGATGAGAAAAAATATGCAGACTCATCAAGTCATGATGTTACATTCAAAAATGTAAAATTGACATTGGCACTGTATCCCCGTCTACTTTCCTATGACTGTAAATAATAAATAACTAAAGGGAAAAAAACAGTAAAAGTTGGTAGTGGAGAGAATGAGATAATGAAATAAATGAGGAAGGTAGTACATATCTGTACTGTACAGGTATTACAATGTAATGACAAGAGAACGTCACTCACCTTTTGTAAACACGAGACAGAGCTGTAGTGGTGATGGAAGAATGACTCTCTCTCTCTCTTCTGATTTTTACAACTCAACCCCAAGTTCACACACACAACCAAAAATTATATAATCAAGCCAAAAAAAAGAGAACCACACTCTGTCTCTCTCTCTGGATATTATTATAATGTTGATGTAGTTTTTTTGAATTTGTCAAGAAAAAAAAGTTCACACGGAAAAATTCCTTTTCAACTCCTTCTCCCTCTTTGTAGTCGTCACATCATGTCCAATTTAGAATTTAGCTGGGGAGAGGATTTAAGCTGTAGAAAAATTAATAAAAATAATTGTGAATTTTTTTTTTTGTTAAATTTGAATCAAAATTATTTTTTATAAAATTAATAAATGTTAACTACAATTTTTTATAGTTACATGAATAATTATGTAATAAACTTACACTGAATTTATTGACGAGTGAAAGTTTGGCTTTTTTTATGATTATTTACAATAACTAATATGGCACAATTAAAAAAAAAACTTGTATGTAGTTTTACTTGTTAATTCCTGATTTTAGAATGACTTTCACTATCACTTTTGTTCATTCCAGAGATTTTTGTCCAGGAATCTCTCTCTCTGTAGGCTTTGTAAGCTCCTGTGATTTTGAGGACCACAAATGGGATTAATGTAGTGAATTGAGGAGCAGGATAAAAAGTAAGTGGTTTGGACAGACACGGTGTGTGTGTTGACTGTCTGTCGGGGTGGTAGACGAAGGATTGAAGAAGTTTGTGAAGATGGAGAAGAAGAGAGCCGTTTTGATGTTAACTTTTGCCGGTGTAAAACGGAGAGAGAGAATGTAGGAGGACCAGTCTTTATCTGTATCAAAAGAAGAAGACAACTACATCATTCTCCCTCTTCTCCTTGTATCAAGTACAGTGTAACTACGAAGAATCCTACTCGTATTCATTTACATTGGTATACATATATTAATTGTATTTTATACCGAGAGTTGGTTCATCATGATGCTGGATCATCACAAGTTTTTTTCTTCTTCTTCCCATCTCTACAGATATCTTCCCTATAAACTTCCTTCCTCTCTCTCTCTCCTCATGTTTCATGTTGTGAAACAGGTACCTATAACGAATTACATGTTTTATGTACGAGTACTTGTACATGAATTGATAGAATTTTTTAAGAGTATGCATATCATAGAGTACACAGAGATTGAATCAATATAATAATAATATACATGCCTTGGATAAGGGCACTGGACTGATCGTGAGTGAGACTGACAAGAATCGAAATTGAAACAATTGTGATGTGATCCTCCTTCTCATCCTCATCCTGGATCCGTCAAACCCGCTAAGGCTGTATCAGACCCACAGAGAGAGAGAAAAGTTTAAAAACCAGAACCAGGTTACCACAAGAAATGTTAATCTCATTTATATACCATGAATAATAATAATTGATTTAACAAGCCAATATATAATATACACATCTGTACATATATAAAAAAACAGGGGAGTAATATTACATAACACTTTCAATTTCAAAAACATTTTTTTTTCTTCTTCATATTACAATACTCCCGTGTCTTGATTCTCTTATTGTTACTTTTGTACTACATTTCATGTATTTTTTTAGTGTACAGTCAGTCGTACAGATAAATTCTAGTATCTGTTATCTAGTAGCCAAAATTTATATTTACAAAAAAAAAACAACAACAAAGATGAAATCCACTTACACAACATTTAAGCACGTTTTAGGCAAGTCTGTATTTAAAAAAGTGTATATTTTTTTACATGGTAAAATATTCTGCATGATAATATTCATTCCTAGTTGAGGATGAATTTTGAATCAGATCTTAAATTGAAAGAAGGTCCAGGCGGGCGGAAGACAAAGTTTTTTTTTTTGGTAGCCACACCTGAACGTTTTTCATCTCTGTCGTATTCTACAGGTACAAGGAACAATGATGAGATAAAATAAAGAGACATGAAATTGTTTAAAAATAAAAGTACACATAGGACATGACTCAATATTAGAAACAAAGTATCATTAACATATTAAAACCAAATGGAATTCCTTTGACTTACATTTCCCATGTACAACATGACAATTACGTATTTACCTGTGTATTATAGTACAGGTAGTCGTCTTCTTCTTAAAGGATTCCTTGATTAGACTTGACTTGTTGATGCAACCTTGACAATGGGGCTCGTCCTGTTTTTGTCATTGTCATTCATTCCGAAAAGGTGTTTGTCCTCACTCTTTGTGTACACTACGAGGATCCAAACACAAAAAAACAGTTTGTGACATCTTGACGAAAATGAGGACCAATACTTTTTTGAGACTTCTTTGTTGTTCCAGCCGCTTTTTTTTTCGTCCATAACTATAAATCCAATTTCATTGTTGTGTCTTGTTATTACAATATTTTATCCCTCATTTTTTTCAACTTCCTCTCTCTTTGAACTTTGAAGAAAAAAAAGCTGACAACATCTGACTGTATTTTAGAGGATTTGTGTGGTGTACTTGTACTGCTACAATTGCAATTGTTATGAAGAAGAGAGAGGGGGGGGATACAGATAAGAGAAACAAATTTATATTATATATTACAGGTAATATGAACAAGACTTTAAATTACATTAATAAATTGTTAGTTAGCTTTGGACACATGAGAGAGAGGGGAAAAAAACTGTTTATATGAATGAAAATGTTGGGCATCATGTGGTAAAAGGGGTAGAAACCAGTTGGCCAATTTAAATTTTCACTTTTTATGACACTCAAAGAGGTTGAGAGAAAGAAAGAAAATGATGAAGAAAAAAAAGTTTCAAAAAAATTAAATGGATTGCAATAAAAAGTTAAACGTGGAATGATTCATGCTGGATTATTTAATGTGTCTAGTATCGTAGTCGTACGCATTATGCGTATTCGCATTTGCATTGGCCTTCTCTCTCTCTCTCTGTTAAAGTTTATATGAAGTACGTGCATCATGTTGTTGTTTTTGTTATATAATATTCATGATAAAGTGCATGTTTGGACTTGGACTTGATTTTGATCCTGTGATCTGATAATCCTATTAAAAACGAAAGGATAATCAGAAAAATATTCATGCCTCATCTCTCTCTCTCTCTCTCTCTCTCTTCATAAAGTAATTAAATTTCAATACAGGATGAGTCGTAAAATTTAACAGCTTTTTATCATAATGTGTAGTGTATCAATAATAATTAAAACAATTCTTTTTATTAATTCATTCAATGCTCCTTCCATTTTTCTTGAAAAGTTTCCTCCTCCTTTTAATTTCTTTTTTTTTCTTCTGCTCTTCTTCAAAATTTAAAAGGTTAAAGGAACTAAAACGATGGGGGATTTAATTTTTGACAGTATAATGTAATTTTATATGATTTAAATCTTTGTGTCTTTTAAATTCTAAATTATTTAAATATAATAAGAGAACAGAGGAGGAGGAAAAGAATTATCTTTTGACAGTGTCATTCGCCCAAGTTTTTCATTTGCTGTTTGTTGTGTGAGAGAGACTAATGTTTTGTGTATACTTTGTACAGTGAGGGTGTAGAAATGTAAAATGTATAGAGAAAATATTTGAGGGGATGAGATGAGCAAGTTGGCAAAATTCAATTTAGGGACATGAGTTTGCCATTTTCTGGTTGATTGATTGTGGATGATTGTAAACATTCAAGATTTATTTATTCAAGTTGAGACATTAGACTGTACTTATACTTATGTACAATAGCAAATAGGTAGTGCATAGTTAGTAGAATTGCATCAAGCTGTGCCAACAAATTATCCGCTGGTCTGTGTACAAAATAAGTTGATAATAATATTATTCACTCTCTCCAAAAATAATTGACATAATGTAATGGATTTATAATCGCTAATTCATTTCCCTTCTAGGCATCTCCTCCATTTTTGAACTTTAACTATATCTTTTGTTTGTCTTTTTTATTTAGTCTTTTAAACAAAGAACCTAAATGATTCAAAACAAAAGTTCAATGACAATCTCTCTAGCTCTTTCTCTGCTTTTCATCAGTACAGATACAGATACTAACAAGAATGAGGAATGAGAATAAAGATGAGACAAAAAAATTGTGATTTCATCCTCCATGAATTTATTTTATTACAAATCATTCATGAATTTCCATTATGTTGTGGGTTGTGGATGTTACTTTACATTTACAATTTAATATCAAGATTAAGTCCCTTGATCCCTTCTTTTTGGTTAGAGGTGTATCTGTACTGTACTGTTGGTGATGTATTATTCTTGGGATTTTGACATGATCTTGATTATTCAATCCATTTAACATGGGAAAATACAACATGATAAAAATATTCGAGGAAAATCAGAAATCAAATGATTCAGATGAACTGAACAAGAAAAATACTGATGAACTTTAATCTTTTTTTTCTTAAAAAAAATTCTTCAACATGGATAGAGTCGAGTGAGGTGATGAGCAATAGGAAATTTAGAGGATAATTATTTTGATAAAAGGATTATATAATAATATTCAAGTTCACAAGTTTAACTATAAAAAAAAGAGGATCGGCATCATGCGACCGGCAAGAAAATTGCAGACTATGAACATTTTGTTGATCCTTAATTTAAGCCTTTGTTCTTATCTTTTCATGTTATAAAGTCGAGAAAACATTTTGTTGGAGGCTATATAAATGTAAATTCATGTTCAAGAGAGAGAGAGAACATCTCTCATTTTATCTCTTGTTCTCATTTCTTGATCGAGGCATATTGTTCCTTTTCTTTTAATATTATGCCAAAATCCATTTTTTTTGTACCCTCATCAATGAAACATGTTAAAAATTATTGATACCGTACACATGGCAGGTACATAAAAATTTTACATGAGTACCTGCGAGGAGTTGGGGATAAAAAAAAGGAAATTAATGGCTGTATAATAATAATACGTGATTAATGATTCGCAAATATATTTTGCAAAAAAAAATTGCACAACATGAAAGTCTACTCTCAAAAGATTTTTTCACGCCGTTTCAGTTCCTCTCTCATAGTTGATAACTAACACTTTGAACGAGAAAATTTGCATTAGTCATATCACTAAATAATTAACATACTCGCCCTTATACTTTTGTTCTAACTAAACTAATTTTTTAAAACTCTTCTTCGGATCGTCCACCTAATAATATTATTGTACATATTTTTGTAAGCTGTGGCTTAGACTGCAGTACAGATATTAATGTTAAGTATGAACTAGGGAGGGGATGTAATAATTCTTTGAATTTTTAGAATCAATGAACTGTAATAATTGATACAAATATTACATGAAGGCAAACAAAAAAAATGTATAGCCAAAGTCATGATTATACTTGTGTATGTTTATGTGTACAAAATAAAGTTGAATTTGAATCATCAAATCATCCTAATTATATTTATCTGCATCAGTCATCAAATTCAAAACCGCCTAAATTTTTTGTTTCAATAAAAAGACTCTTAAAGTCTATAAAAGTAGCGTACTTATATCATGAGTACGCCAGAGATAAAAGGGAAATTATTAGGTCGTTATAAATTATAATTTTACAATTTCGATCAATATAAAAACTACAGTGAAAATGTTTTTTTCCCTTTTTTAGTTTAATCTTTTATTATTATATTGAACTTGATGAGTGAACCAAAAAGAGTCAATTAAGAGTCAAAAAATGAACAATTTACTCATTCAACCAAAAGAGATTACTAACTATGGAGGATAATAAAGGAGGGAAGAATAACCAATAAATAACAAGGGAGGCTAATACTAAAATATTTAACCTGCCCTTCTTGTTGTCTTGAGAGAGAGAGAGAGAGATAACACTAATATTTTAATGGGAATAGTGTTGACGTAATGGACATACATAGATGAGGTCCTCATACTGGCAGTCCTTGGACTGGAAGTTCAACAATCGGTGCATTTTTTTTCAAGTTAAATATTCTTCCTCATGGAATTTTTACAATAAACTCCAGCCACACGTTTTCACCTTCCAGCCCTCTCCTCATCATGAACAACATGAGCAACACCCTCCTCTTGAGACAATGCAATTTGCAAAAAAATCATGTAGAGTTTGTTATAATCTCTCTGTGTCTAATACAGCAATTATTTTGCACAAGAAATTTAGTACTAATTGCAAAAACTTTTAGCCTCCGTATGGTCCCATGGGAGTTGGGACTCCCAACTAAAAAAATATGCCTGAGCTAAAACTGAATTTATTGGGATTCTTTAGTGGAGAATATTAATACATAAATGTTATTGAGAGAGAGAGAAATTGCCATTTTTATTATGATTGCAAAAAGACAACAAGAAAAAGAAGCAATCCGACTTGAAATCTCTTGTTATTTAAGTAATGGTAAGTACGAATTACTTTAAGAAAACCCAAAGGCAAGGCATGGTTAATCAGCAAGTTACATCAAGAATGAAATTGAAATACAAGCATAACTATTAGTCAAATTGTATAGCCTCAAGTATACAAACTCTTCTCTCTCTCTCTGTAATAATTTTGCTACTATAGACTTATTTATTGTTGTTGAATTGTTGTGTGGCTGCTGTGCAAAAATTCAGGTTTTGTTGGGTAAATCAAGAAATAAAAAGAATTAATTACAAATTATTTCAAGTGTGTTCAATCATCAAAAAATTTATAAAAACTTATGCTCTCAATTCTGATCCATCAGAGCTCCGACACTTCATTATCATTTTTTGATTGCATTTTTGTTTTTTTGTATATTACATATACCTATAGATACGAGTAGCTTAGTAGTTAGTTGCATGAGATTGGTTGTCCATTTTTTCTCGTCTACGAGCCTAGGAGACGTAGAAACCACCTCATAATTTAAATTACATGGTTTATAATATTCTAACATATGTTGAATGTATTTATTCTATTGATTACATATAGTTACATTCTATATCATAATATAAAGTTTGCCAAAAACAATTGACTATATAAAGAGCTTTAACGTTTTTTTATACCTTTTATGTTTTGATTACCAGTCAACTTTTTTTCATTTTTGCACCTCTCTCAACATTCAGCAACCAGCGGACAGACAAAATTGAAATTTGCAAACTTGTATCATGTCCTAAAATACATTTGATGAAATGAATTGCCTTGTTCCCCGTCAAAGACCTTTTTTTGCAAAAAGAAAAAAAAACACTGCAAAAAAATTTGTATTGTCTGGAGGGAGTCAAGCTCAAGATAGAGGAGGCGGAGAGGGAGAGAGTCAAATAGTTTTCATTAATTTATGATACAGTTATCATCGTACACATTTAAAATAAAAAGAAGTTTTGAATCAAAAAAATGTTTCTAAATGTACAATTTAAACAAAGCAACTCAGTTCATCGCCGCAGTACTATTTACGCTATTTAAATACTGAAAGGGAAAGAGGTAAACAGTCGTTGCAAAAAAATTGGCAATGAACTTGAATTCCAAGAGTCAATAGTTTGAAAGTGAATTAATAATTGTATGAGCACACACAACAACTATCCAAGAACATTTGTATTATTTGAACAAGAACAAACCAACTGCATTTTTAATGTTGCTTCAAGTGCATTGATTGTGAGAGAGGATTGCATCTTAAATTGCATTGAGGCTCTTGTTAAAAAAGTAAAATGATCTAATCCTGTTAGTAAAAAGAACAAGGGACTCGAGATGTGTTGAAAATTCTCATCACGGCGTCAAAAAAACTAATAAATAAATTAATGCTATTGTTCAAATACTTTTTTAAATTAAAAGAGAAAAAAAATGAAAATTCCCGACCTTCCTAAATTATTATTAAAGTTTTTTTTTCTCTTCTTTGACTGTATTATCAAAAAATCAGTGAAGGAATGTTGAACGTAGATCATCATTACATTGGAATCAGAAAAAGTACAAGTGAATTCATTTTAATGTGATGGAAAAAACAGGTATAGAGAGAATAGTGAGTATAAGAGATCGAGCAGTGGCAGGAAAGAATTTCAATTAAAATTCTATTTGGATTCCAAAAAACCTCACCTTTTCTTTCTGCTTTTTCTGTCATTGTGAAGAGTAAAAAAAATTCTTTTGTGTTTCATTTATTTAAGACACAGCAGGTTCAAAAAATAAGGATGGGAATGAAAAATTATCAGTAGACTACCCGTTTTTTTGGCTCATGATCATTTCTACGATTTATTATTCTTTTGAGTAACACCATCATTTTTTTAAGTATTATAGGTGTACACCATAATATAGTTTTTCTTTTCATTTTTTAAAATTATCTATTATTATTGTACTTTTTAATATAATTAATAATAATATCCTTCTTTTTGACTACTGTATTCACCATTGCCCCTAAAACACAATTTGGTTGGACAATAGGAACAAAAAATAATGCGTCACAGAGTTAACCCTTCAGTACGGTAACGGTAAGCTTAGTTGTTAGAATAGGTATTTTAACTAGAGACAAAGTTAGTTTTCAAAACATTTTGTGTTCACTGCAGTCATACTAAAAGTAATTAATTTACTATTATAGTTTATTTGTGATATAGCACATTGGATGATTCAGATACTGTCGGAGGTACAATTGCTGGATTGGTAATGACTACTCTTGATGGTACCGGTTCCGTCCCTAAATGTACAAAATGTTTAATTAATTTTAATTCATAATTTATTGAATGAAATGTTTGAAATATTTACCAAACGGTGCTTTCTCCAGTACAATTTTGATGGTTCTGATGAGTAATATCTGAAGTCCATATTGAAGAACCAGGGCTCCGAAACCTTTGTATAAGCCAGAGAATCCTTCCTCTTCAACAGTCGTCCGTACACAGTCCACAACTCCATTGTATGAAGTTATTATTGGCCATACTTCCAAGCCCGTATCAAGATTATCAATTATCGTACGAGTACCTTGCAAGTGGAGTCTAAGTACAAAAAATTAAGTTTGTTTGTTAAAAAAAATCTCTACATTAGAATTATCATTTAATAATAATAATTGTTAAATTTACCTATGTAATATAGTTTCTAGAGGAAATAATAGAACATCAGCTACCATGTGACCAATCAAAGAAGCCGTCATCTCCATGTAATAGGAAACACTCGAGTCTTTAGACAAGGCTCCCTGAAAATAATAGTAGATATAGTTTTAAAGCAAATGAGTCACAAATATTGAAAATCGATATTCAATATGAAGAATAAGGAATTATAAACATTAAAAAAAGTTTACCTGCGTCTTTTCCTTACTCTCCCGTACCCTCCGTATTGTTGATAATGACACAGACTTAATGCTGGCAAAGATAATGTAGGATAAAATTCCATGAGCCACAGTTGGGACAATTAATACATGGAGGGGGACTAGACGGCCAGTGTTTGGCCATGAAAGTAATCTCCAAAATCCTTCACGAAAGACATCAAAGAAACCAGCCGTCTCGCTGGCTACTTCACTTTGAACAGTCTCGACCAGGCTAGCCGAGTAAAATGGTGTTATTACAGCAAGGCTCACACTATCAAAACAAAAATAAAGGTTGATAATTTCAAATCATGTATACAAATTGAAGATCATATTTAATAAAATAGTAAAAGGAGTACAAAATATTCTTACGATTTAAGAAGAATATGTTGCATGAAGGATTTTAAGCTGCCATGTCGACTTATTTCTCTGTAACATCAATGTGAATGAATATTCATTAATTGCTTCAAGGTAACATATTTGCATCCATAAAATATCAAGTAAATGGAAAATAATGTATGTACATACTTTGGCCATGAAGTTACTTTCGATGTGACATCCTCTACAGCCAATGTCATGCCTTTGACAACGAGCATACTCCCAAGTCCTTTCCAAAGAACAGATATTCCTTGCCATTGGACTATTTGAAAAGCAGGATAAATTAAAGTTACAGGGAATAGATGATATCTCGTAGATTGAACATGAACTTGACATTGACGACGAAGGACCAGAAAAGGGTGACTTAGTAAATTATCTGCGATAACTCCAATTAGTCCAACTCCTTTGTAAGTAAAACTTTTGCCATTCGCGTCTGAAATCAAACAAAATGAATGAAATGAGGTCAAATAGTCATTTTAAATTTCTTATTACATAAAAATACAAAAAGACATAAGTACCATCATTTGGTGACTCTGGAGAATTTTTGACTGGAGAAGTATTAAAACTAAGATTTAGATTACGACGTTGTGGAAAGCTTGAAGTAGGAGGAGAATAGAATTCTTGTGGAATTTCCGAATCATTATTATAGTACACATATTCCCTTTGTTGACCCGAGATTTCTTCCACTCCGGCTGGTCCATACTTCATTGGATTATAGCCAATTTTATTTTGATTATAAATTTGATCAGGAGAGTTTGCTTGAAATCTTCGATAATCACTTCTATATTCACTGAATCCAGCCATATCCAAGTTTGGTTGGACAAGGTCGTCTTCTGATTCAGTGTCCGGGAGGTCACCAAAAAATCCGTAAATTTTGACGACACAATTCAAACTGAATCCCTATTTAAATATATTAGTAATTTATGCAATTATTACATAACGTTTAAAGTCACATCAACTTTAAATTCATTAAACTTTAAATTATGGAATTACAAAAACTTTAATCACCACTAACCTGTTGAGGTACACTCGATTAATTATCACTAGTTAAGACACTGTCACCCGGTGATGAAACACACCAAAATTTAATTTAAATTAAGATTGCAAAAAAAAATAATTCAAAGTTTGACGAGCCTTGTCCTCGTTTCTTGTTTAACAAAGTGAGTAAATTATTCCTTTGGCTTAAATCCTTGAGAGAGTGGGAAGATGGAGATTCAAAAAAGTCGAAAAAAAAAATTTCCAGAAAATAAAAAGCTAATTTTTAGAGTCTTAATTCTCTTGTTTACCAAAGTCAAAAATGAATCAAAATAATTTTGACGTTTGTGCAAATTGTTCTTCTCCATTTTCCACCCTGAGTGATGATGACTTGTCATATTTTGGCAATGGGCAAAAAATCAAAAATGAAGAAATTACAATAAACTCATTGTTTGAAAATTCACATAAAATATCCATTCTGACTGCCCTGTCTTCCATTTTCAAGTTACAATACTTAAATACATTTAACTCTCATTATACCAAAGAGACTGAACAAAATGTGTACTTGTGTGAAACCTGCAGTCAAGTGTTAACTGACTTGTATCAACTTTACATTCAATTCACGGAGTTGAGACAAATGGATTCATTTCTACAACAAAGGATTAAAAAATTGGATGAAATTATGTTAAGTCGTCAAGTAATTGACACGAGTAGGGATTTTAAAAAAGAGATGGTTCATCAGGATTCTACAGTGGAAGAAAGTAAAACGAAGACAAGTCTCTGTAAATGTCGTATGATTTTTAGACGTGAGCCCCGAATTATTTTGACTCCACTTTCGGTTCATCTTACTGAACCAAAAACTCCGAACATGACATGGCAGGACATTGGAGACTCTGACCATTTTGAGCCCACATTCATAGACAATGGAGATAGTGATTTTGAAGGAGAGTTAAATTCTGGTATTTCATTTTACAAACATTTTTCATTTTCAAATGTCAACAAGTTTACAAGAAAAATAAATGCATGTACTTTCTGTTATAGAAAACCCTATATACAATGCAATACAATACAATTCTGTTATAGAACCCCATTTGAAGGTCGAGTTGGACAATTCGGATCAAAATTTAATTGAAATTAATCCAAGTCCCTTGAAAATTAAACCTAAAAGTAAGACTAAATGCAAGAATAACAAGTTCACCCGTAGGAAAGCAACAAAAATAAGAAGCTCATCATTAAAATATACACAAGCAGTTGAAAAGTCTCCCAAAAACATAAGAGATCAAGAAGTTCGACGTTATCGTACGAGAAGAGCCAAAGTACCCAATCCTTGTTGGTATTGCCCCCTCGACTGTGACACTCCTGAACAATTATCCCAACACACCCAAACGGAGCATCAAACTCCGGGGACCTTTTTATGTCAACGATGCTCTAAAATTTTTTTGTCCGAAGGGTCATTGGCAAAACATTTGAAAAAATGTGAATTAATTCCTATCGGTCAACTCCTTATATTACCCATTGCCTGCTCTGAATGTCCCAGAACATTTTCTACTGAAAAGCAACTTACCCGTCACATGATCAGTCATGCAACTCAACGACCCTTTTCTTGTGACGAATGCCCTTACACGGGTAAAACTTTGAAGGCTCTGAATGAACATAAATTAGGCAAACACAATAATCAAGAGACAGGCAAAGAAGTTTGTGATGAATGTGGTGCTACTTTGAAAAACGCCCAGGGACTGAAATTGCACAAAATAAGTATGCATACTGAAGAGGGTCATAAAAAGTACAGGGCTGCCCAGCAACGTGCTTTGGAAAGAGACAAAGAAAAGAGAAGACGGAAATTGGAGTTGAAGACTACTATTTGTGACATTTGTAACGTTGATTTTTTTTCACATTATGGACTCTACCATCATAAAAAAACTCATCATGTGGGTCAACTTGAATCCAAATTTGTGTGTGACATATGCGGTAAAAATTTTACTCGGAATCATTCTCTTACTTTCCATGTCAATACTGTTCATTCTGAGAAAAGGTATTATTTTTTTAAAATTGTTTTTATCCTATTCAATACTACACATTCATATATTGAAACACTATACAAATGAAAAAGTTTCATATTTTTAATGTTCTGTATATTTTTTAGGCCTTTTTTGTGTCCAAAATGTGGGAAAAATTTCAAGAGTGCTGATAATCTCAGATCACATGATCTACACACACACAGTGAGGAAGGAAGACTTGCATACAATGCCCAAACCAGGGAGAGAAATAGACGAAAAAAATTACTCCAGAGTCAATTGGCTCTTGTAAAATGCTCAGAAAAATAATTTTTATGCTTTGTGTGTTACTTGAAGGAATTGTAACGCCACTACATTTCAAAAAAGCGAATTTAATTTAGTTAAACATTAGGTTTTTATAAATGTAAACTATTATAAAGAAATTAGCTATTTAGTTGTGACGTCTATAGGAATTTGTGAATGTTAATTTGTATTTTACAGTATCACATTTCATCACATTAATAAATTCAGTGGGGGACAAGGAGCTTTATAATGCTGCTTGTAGCCGTACAATTAATTACACAAGAGCACTTTAATGATACCAAAATTATTGTAATACTACGAGTTCGGAGCGGGAATTTGTGGAGAGTTGAACAATTCATAATTAATTTTAATTGACCCTCTGAGAGAGTGTCAACGAGAGAACGTCCATTCCCCTGACCTCACCCTTTTTTGAAATATTTTTAGTAGCAGAATGACACCTTTTGACAAAATGCTTCAGTGAATAAATTTTTTTAATAGATGCCGTGCTTGACCCACAGAAAATCTTCCGAGGTCACCTTGCATATCCATGAAAATGTGAAGAACATAGAAAGCTCATTCTAACTATATTTGAAACAATATTACCATTTATGTCATGTCAAAGTACGAACCCTTTGACACAGGTCAAACGGTTCATAATTGTAATAGACATTACAAGGCAATTTTGTTTAGCATATTATTCTACCAACTATTAAATTTTTGCTAGATTTTTAAGACCAAATGTGTCGTTCAAAGGTCATTGGCTATCATTCTACGGAGTTTATTGTCAATGGGGTTAAAAAACATGAGACGAGTTTTAACAAATGCGAGAGAATTTCTTTGACTTTGGTCATACAAACTGACCTCCATAAGACCTTGATTGGTCATTGGTTGGCTCTCATTCACCACATGAACAAGAGTTTTCAGTATACTCTTCATGTCATTCACCAGTTTTTTCATAAAAATGAGTCTTTACAGAATTTTATGCTTGTCAAAATATTTTGATAAAAATTAAAAATGAGGGCTCATTTCCGGTAAATTTTAAAGTGTGTTCATGCTACTAGTCCATACACTTAAAAAGTCAGCATCGCAGTATCAAGGCTCTCCAGTCAGTCTTTAGGTGGAGAGCCTTGCGCAGTATCAAGTCACATGTTAATAAGAAATGTACGTTTAGAGTAATAATTTTATTGCAATTAAAAATTTAATTAATGGCGTTGACATAGGAACTTCGACTAGTCAGCTAGTTGGGAAGTAGCTGGACATCTGTAGCTGTCCATCAGGGACGGTTTCATTATCTCATCACTAGCTAATTTGTATGGCTGAATCTCATAGAGTCTCGTACATAATAAATAAGTGACACTGGATCAAAATATGATGACAATAATTTAGTTTTTCTCAAAAATAAAATTCGCATGAACAAAAAAACCTGGACCATCATCTAAATTATAGAAATAATTAAATAAAAAAAGTAAGATGGTAATTCAAGTAGATAATTACGATTCAGACTCTTCTTCTGACTCCAAGACTACAATCATTCAAGGAAGAAAAAAAGGCAAGCCCTTCAAACAGAATTCACATCGAAAATGTGAAACAATTGTCAAACTACTGGGACGAAATATTGTCAAGATTCCTCCACAAAAATTAAAAAAATACGAAAAATGTTTTGGTTTTGATTTATCCGACAATCGAATTGATTTCACTGAAGAACTTTGCTACAATTTGCAATATATTCGCTATCTCAATTTGAGTCGTAATAACTTGAATAGTTTACCCAATGAAATTTATTTACTTCAAAATCTCATCCATTTGGACATTTCTGATAATAATGTAACCACAAATTGTTAATTAAACAATAATATTAAATAATTAAAAATTAATTATTTTCTCCACAGATTTTGACACTCCCTGTGAGTATCAAGGACATGAAAAATTTGTTGTGGTTGGATTTGAGGGGGAATCCATTCATGAAATTGTGGAATAAATTTAATAATATAAATAATAATCATTTATTTGATCCAAAAGATGTCAAATTAATCATGTCCTTTATGGAGGCCGTCCAGTCTAAACATGACATTCTTGTCCGTGAACGAGCTCAAGATTTCCGTGATTTCACTCTCATTTGTCCTAGAAAGTCTTTAAATTCTTCTCAAAATTGTAATTTTCAAGATATATAAATATTTTAAATATTGAAAATTATTTTTAAAATTTTTATCGCGACAGGGAAATTTTTTGAAGAGGAAGAAATGTTATCAAAATGTCCATTCCATTGCCTGTCCATGGATCAAACCCGGGCATTGTTGGAGACTTTACAAGTTTTTAGCGATTGTAAAGCCCATTTCTTGTCCTACCCGGAGAAATTTGTCATGTGGACGTGGTCTAAAATTTTTTCCAGTGATTTAATCCGAAATTAGTTGAAAATATTTAAATATTTAAAATTTAAATATTGTTTTTTTTTAAAATTAAAATTTGACAATTAATTAGGTTTGCCATTCATTGCTGGGAATGTCCTTTTGGTGTTACTTTTATCAGCTGCATTTTTGATGACAAGGAATTTCAACATGGTCTCCGAGATTTTGGTCATTTTTTACCCGGTTGGATGACAAATTTTTTACATTTGGGACGAGCAACGATTCTTGACTACATGCCATCCGCCATCACCAATTTTTTTCCTATTCGCCCTCCAATAAAATATTGAAAAAATTAATTAATTTGGTCATAATTTTACGAAAATATGGAGAAAGTCATAAATATGGAGAAAGTCATAAATTTGATAAAATAAAATGAAAATTTTAGAGTTTAAAACAATTTTAAACGATGTAATCAAAACATTTTGCATTATTTTTTATTCATCGAATTAGCACCTTAATTAGCACTTTAATTAAAAAAGTGTATTAATTATTTAACAAGATTGGCTAACAAATTGACTAATAAAACATTTTATAAAATTTGAATTTCATTTCCTCGATTTCGTTCTCTTCAATTTAGTTTTTTTCTTCTTGGTAGACCCACTTCCGATAGAATTGTGATGACTCATCATGGTCTCGTCCAATTTATCCCCCATGGATTTGGATTTCTTTAATGTTTTTGATCCTTTTTGTTGGTCTTTTTTCCCACTTGTCGTAGAATTGAGTGGGATGAGGCCAACACTTCCACGATGACCTTTGAATTGAAAAGGTTGAGCAGAAATTCCTGTCCAGGAGACTCGTCTTTTTGACAAAGTTTGACTTTGAGCCAAAGTAAAAACATTCTTGTTAGTCGAAGTCATGACCGAGACTTGATTCACTCGTTCTTTGGAGGCACTTAAAGAATGACGAGATGATCCAATGGCCACCGTAGAGGACAGAGAAGAAAAAGAATGTCTTTTTGTGTTTTGTTCATTCAAAGTATTTAATTTAGCATAAAGACTGTCTCGTCGAATGGCCTCTTGTTTTTGGAGTACAGCTCGAGTTCGTCTCTCTGATTTTGTGTAGACTGACTGGTCAGTGGCTGGAGTTGGAACTGGTCTCAGTCTTGGTTTCATCAAAATGGCCGATGCCGGTGCTATACTTGGTGCGGGTGATGTACTGGACATTGTTGGACTTGTGGCGGATGAAATTCTGTCTACTTCAAGTCTAAAATAGTGATAATATGTCATTTAAGTTTGAGGTCATGAGGTCAAAAGTCGAGAAAAAATAAAATTTTACTTGGTTGTGTTGGGTGACAATTGTAAGAGGGCAAGTTCATCAGCAATGTCCAAGGAGGGAACGTCCTCCAAAAGATATTTTTGATTTTTAAAAGCACCATCACAATCATCACACTCGTCCTCCGTCACTTCTAACACTCCAACTTCGTCACTACCAAATTGAAAACTTTTGATGGTCGTCAAAGGGTTCGTCGTCACGTCTGGGGGTTTGAAGGGATCATCAAATAGAATGCTAGTACCTAATTTAAAATAATTTTAAATTAAATTAGGCTACTTCTAAAATAAAAATGACTCACATTTCGTCGACATGATGGTTGAAGTAGTAGTCCCCTGTTTTTCGTTAACCATGCTGAAACTAACTCTTCGAGAACGTCGTCGAAATTTGGACAATCGAGCCATACAGTCATGTTCCTTGTCTTTATCCTTTTCTTGAGTAATTTTGTGTTGGATCGTGTCTGGATTCTCATCTAATTTCCGATACTTTTGACCTGTCCTCACGTAATCGACGGTCGCTTTGCTGAGGCTCATGACAGATCGTTCGATTTTGAGGGTTGTTGGGGGTGGTCTCGGTTTAATTTTTTTGGAAGATCGGACCGAATTTTGTCTTTTAATTGATGAATTATTTTTACTCAATTTTTTCTCTGATTCACCTTTCTCGTCTTCTCCATCTCCACTGTCGTCACTCTCGCTGTGGGATAAACTTAAATTTTGAAAATTAAATTAAAATTAATGTTAAATTTTACTTAATTAAAATTATTTTTAATTATTGTTGATTATGTACCTGGAATAGTCAGTGATGGGGATGTTGAGTGGTTCATCAGCATTGGAGCCAGCTTCAAGTAGTTTTTCGAGTATTCGATCCTTCATTCTTTCCTATTAAAATTGTGAGCAAAAGTGTATAAATAATTTTAGTTTACAATAATTGTAATTGAAATAATTAACCTTTTATTTTTCTCACTTTAGCTGGGTTCGTGTCAGAGTAGTCGAGGAGGGTCTCACAAAAATGGCGACCAATTCCTTCGTAATCGTAAGTATTAAAATGTGTGTGTTGTCTGGATGGAAGGGTTGATCCACCCAAGGATACTTCCAATGTATAACTGTAAATTAAATTAAATTAATTATCAAGTTTTTTAAATTTTATTTTAATTAAGAATTACCTTAAATCAACACCCAAAGTCCAAGCAAACACACGACCCGTTCCTTCTTTACTCCGTTGAATTTTAAATTTACAGTTTTGGAATGAAAACTAAATGAAAAGATTTAATTTAAATTTAAAATTGTTATTTAAAGTAAAAGTTGGTTAAATTAATTTTCAAAATTACTTTGTCGGACGCATTTTTGTGCATCATGAGAGGGAAAACTTGTTCAATTAATTTTTTCTCTGGAATTCGTTTATTCTCACAGCCATACATAAAAACATTATTACGTCGAGAGTGTCCATGTAAATCACAGTACAAATAAATTCCATTCTCTTCATTGAGTCGTCGAAGCAGTTGCTAAATTAAAATAAATAAATATTAATTAAAAATATTAATTTAATAGAATTAAATAAATAATTTACTTTTGTATGATAAATTTGAGGAAACGCCTCCCTCAGAACAGTTCGATATTGTCGATTCAAGTCTTGACCCAAGAGACAGCACCGTGAATTGCCCACAATGACTCCATCGGGATTTAGCATTGGAATCAACTTGAATATAAATTTATCACGCAATTCCTAAAAAAATCAAAATTCAAAGTAATAATAAAACAATTTGTTTTTTTCTTCGAAACCATTCAATTATCAAGTCAGACGTTTGGTAAAGGATAAATTGAAATAAAAATGCATTTTGTCAATTGCATGTCATCCAACTTTATGACTCATAAAAAAAGTCTGAATTGAAAATGACATACAAATGATCATACAAGATATTTTTTATTTGACTCAACATTAATTTTGACTTACTTTGGCCTGACTGACGTTACTAGTCAAGAAGTCAATGATCCCCTTCATCATGTAGGACGACTGTGTCTCGCAAGGATGAACTCTGGCTGAAATCACAATGGCTGGTTTCTACATGGACAAATAAAATATTGATTGTACAAAATGTAGCCAAAAAAATATAATGTTATAAATTATAGCGTGAGAATACATTAAATGGACAATTATTTCATTCATATATTTCTCCAACTTTCTCCATTTTCCCTCCATGCCCTTGCCTTGCATGAAACTTATTTTTCTTTTTTTTTTGATCTTGACATTTCTTACAATTATTAAATGTAATGTACATATGGAGGAATATTGATTTACCTTAACGTTTTCTTCCAAGTGATTTGAAGGGGAAGTAATTGTGAGAACGTAAATATTATTCCCAGCCAGTGATCGACATAAAAGACGTTGTTGGCACAATTCTGACTTTGTTTCATTAGCCTGTCATCATTCACAAAATAAATTTTAGACAAGTTTCAAATTTCAATTAATTAATTATTTAAAAATTAAAATTAGAACCTCAATCCCAGTCAAGTAATTTTGGAGTTTTGTGTATGTATATGGATAGCATTGAGCAAGATAGATTGTGTCATTTGAGTGCTTAAATCTTAAATTAAATGTCAATGTGTAGAACGAATTATTCTCATCAGCCCTAAAATAACAATAATAAATTATTAATTAATTGTGTGAGTAATTAAATTAATAGTATTCTATCATTTTTTTTAATTAATGGAACCCACATGATGTCATTCTTGTAATAAGAAATATTCTGGCCACATCGCATCCAACCATGAGAATTTAGTTGAGCTTCTTTTTCTGAATAAATTAAAGGCTTCAGGCCGTACCGATAAAGGCTGTCTGGTTTGTTCAAGTTGACAATGGAGAATCTAAAATTATTTAATTGAGATAATTAATTAAATTCAATTAAATTAAAAATAATAAGCCTTACCTGTAAGTCACATTTTCTTTAGTATTTTGTATTCGAAAGTAAAACCATTGTGAATGACGATCTGTGTACATGTCCGGACGGAGATAAAGCTCATAGTAGACATTCGTCACTTTAATTACTTTTGCCAAATTCCCACTCTCAAAACGGGACTCAAATTTTAGTGTGTTGGCTTCAGACTCAAAAGAATTCAGTTCTTCTGACCCTCCAGCACAAGAACGACAAAACTAGAAAAAATTACAAATGATTCAATTAAAATTAATTTTAATTAATAGTTATTTTAAAAACTTACATAATCAACACTTAATTTAGGTTGATAATTATAAATCAAAGTCCCCATTTCTTCTCCAACTGGTTTGGGTTGAATCTCAGCACTATTTGGGGTATAAAATGATTCTAATTTGTGACAGTGGGCATCGATGTGTCGAATTCTTTCGGGAATCACCTGGCCACACAAAAATAATTAAAATTACAATTATAATTAATTTTAATTGAATTCTACATTTACCTGACATTCTATTGGCCACTTTGGAATATGTTGAAGGGAGGCTGTACTGTACAAGTCACGAGGTTCCTTTAATTTTCCAGTTGTCTTTTCACTGTCCGTTCCTCCATCTTGTCCAGTGATGAAAGTTTGATTTCGAATATCATCGTCCGACATCACATTCCCTAATAAACACCCAGGAGCCCACAATTTATTTTATTAATCACAAAAAACTACAAGAAAAAATCAACTGTATAATTTTTTTTATTTGAGGTCAAAGTCAACCTCAAACTTTCTCTCCCTTTCAATTTGGGTAAGGAGACGAAAATGAGCCCAAAAATTTTTTTTGTGAGGTCAGAGGTAGTTAATGTATGTATTTTGCGAAAAAAAATAGTTTTACTCTATAATTTAAAAGTTTTTGTACTCTAAAAATACTTTTTTATGGTTGTCAAAAAATGTTTTTATAAATATAAAAAGTAAAAAGTGCAACTCGTTAATTTATAAAAAAGGGTGCAATTTTTTTAGTTGTATGTTTTTTTTGTGCTTTAATTTGAGAACCTCGTGGTTGGATTGGAAAAAATTTACTTTGTAATTCGAGTACGGACATGGCCGTTGGTCTCTCCTCGTCTGCCTCCTGCCACCGTTCCAGTCAGACTGCCTTGATGATTCTCTTTTTCCAGTTTTCGTTTTCTTTTATTGACTTTTTTTCTCCTTCTCTTGAATATCGGTTCTCACCCTTATCAAAAGTAGGGAGTGTCTCATAAAAAAACGGATTTTTTTTAACAAAATATCGGGGAGAGGACACTGACACAATATCAATATCATCCCTCCCTCATAAGAGAATGGGAAAATATTACTAAATATTTTCTTGGAACACCGACCCAGGAAATTGACGAGAGAGAGAGAAAAGAGAAAGTTGAAAAATATTCGCTTCACTTTCTTTGGTAATAAGGAAGAAAAAAGAAATTACTAAAAAAAGACTCAAATAATCTTTCTTTCATTTCCTTCAAATACAAAATTCCTAGACTGTACTTTCTCTCATCATGACGCTAGACCCAATTAATCATGTTGAGGACAATGGAGAAAAGAGAGAGAGAAAGTGACAGAAAATTAGCAACACATTTTTTGTAATTTGTCACGAAATTTTCACTCGTTAAAATTGGCACACAAAATAACGTTAAAAATACAGATAGCACATTGACCTATGGAAGACTTAGGTCAAAACTTAGCTCTGATGTTGAAATTTTAAGAAAGAGAACTAATTAAAAATTTTTGATAAGGTTTTTTTGAAAATATAAGGGGACTAGAGAGTGGGACTAAAAAAAGGTGAAAATTAAATCAATTGGCCAAGCAAAGAAATGAGAGTTGTGACCCGACTGAAAGATTTGGAATAAATGAAGGAAATGAGGCGTGAACTCAACCTTTATAAAAAAAATTTATCAATGTTACACTTGCAGGTACAAAGTTCATATTAAATGGGTGCAATATGGGCAATCAAACTTGATTAAATGCCATGCAGTACAAAAATACAATGGGATGGACAATGGAAGATGGGTCTATGAAAAAAATGGACAATACCCAAAAATATTTTTTTCATTCTTTTTGTATTCTTTTGATCCATTCTCATGTTTTTTTATCCGGATCTTTCGTGCTCAATATTTTTATTGTCTCGTCGTCTCTGCATAATCTATACGGATATGAACATTAGTAGAGAGAGACCTTGCAAGTTTAATAGTTCGATTCACTCCTTTTTTTCTGTTATAACCAAACTTTCTTTTTTTGGATGTCTTTTCTCAAAATTTGTCTGATGGCTAGAGAGAATAAAAGGATAATTCAATAGGGATCTACACAAAAAAAGTTCATGTTCACAGACTTATTAATCATGAAATAAAATTTTATTGTGTTTTCACCAGCCGCATCGGAACTAACACCTTCCAGCCATTCTTTGAGTCATTTTTTCTCACCTTTGGACCTTTTGCATGGCTATCTAAATATAATTTGTGCATGTCATGTAGAGATACATAACAATTTCTTGTAATTGTTATGTACTTGAAATAACAAATATTTAAAAAGAGCCTCTTCAGCAAAGTACACAAGTAACTGATTCTCTTTAATCATGTCAAAGTGTCAAGGTGAGTGTACATACAGTAGTCGTTATGTTACTTACAGTTTTGGACTATGGTGTGGAGTTTGCATGAAAAATCATGTTTTTTTTAATTCAAGCAACTGCAACTGTAAGAAAAATCCCCTTTTTTTGCAATGAAAATAAAAATAAAATATTTTTTGTATTTTCAGTAATGTCCAATCTAAAAAAAAACCCTCTTACTCTTCTCCTCGCCTTCGCTCATAGAGCTTAGCTCAGCGTGTATGTGGGACATTTACTTTGTTATTTTGGTGATGGATATAAAAATTCTACAATGGAGATGAAGCATGGAATATATTTGGATTAGAGACATAGACAAAAGAAAAAGTGAGGAATTTTGGGATTGAAAAGTGAGAGAGAGAGGAGAAAGCGAGGGTGGGCAGGAGAGAGTGGAGGAATCGACTGCTTCATGTACCGTACATATTTTTATATTTCAGAGAAGGTACATTTAACATTATACTTCAAAACGTCAATCTAGGGGATAGACTCTATACTGTACAAATACCATCATCGATCAAACGAAGGAGAAGAAAAGACGGGAAACGGTACCAGCCACAAAATTTTCGACTCTCTCAAATAAAATCAAGAGAATTTTATTTTACCTAAAATGTACATGCATTCCACTAGTCTCTACAATTTATTTGCCTATCCATCTCTCTCTCTCTCTTGTATATTTGTTTATTTCCTTGTGACGATGACTAGTTTTTCAGTTGAAAGTCTCCTGCGTGCCTTGCGTGTGTAGCTCATAAAGAAAAAAGGGAAAGATAAATTTTTTGCAGGAGCGTTAATGTTGAACGTTTTCCAACGCAAATAATTTTTTGACTCGACTCGTGTCAGCCCTTCTAGTATTCATACCAGTAGTCTTGTCCTAATTTTGTTTTGTGTGTGTGCCTTATTTTAAGCAATATCCTTTTTTTGGTCATTCTCATTCAATAAAATCAAAAAGCTTATGCTTTAGACAAGACAAGGTCATCATGGTAGCTTTTTTTAGACTTGCCTCAAATTTTCCAACCGAGTTGTTGGGGGTTGACCTCATAGAGCTTTTATGACATTATTTAATTTTATCCTTTTTTTCTATTTTGACTGCTTTAGCAAATATAAAGGAAAATTGTGGATTGTATTGATAATAACAAAAATGAATTATGTGTCGCTCTCATTTTTTTATATTCTTTTCCTTGCTCCAAATTCTTGGAGACATAAAAAAATGAATTGATGTTCCATGCTGAGAAATGAAGGAATGAATTGTGACCACAATTTAAACAAAAAAATGGTTTTTATTGACAATCTTACTCATCTTAAATATTTATACAGTCATTGTCTGTGCTTGACACTTTTATTTCTTTTTTTTCTGCGTATTTTATTTTGTTTTTTGTAAAATTTTTATTTCCATTTGGGTTGATTGTTATGTGACTTTTCCAAATATTTTTTATTATTGGGCTCAAAACCAGCCAATTCTTCATCCAGAAGGAGTTCAAAATGACCCATACTGTCTTTTGACGGGATTTTATTCCATCGATTACTAAATATTTTAATTAATTATATTTTTGTAGGTTAAATTTATTTATACAATTATGTGTGTACATACTCTGGGAATCCATTGGGAGAAAGAACAATGGAGATGATATCATTTATCAGTTTATATTTAAGAATTCGATCGTTGACAGTCGTCGATGTCAACGAGGGCGATGCGTTGACCTAGACGATAATTAATGATGAGTAAAAAATATGTATAACAGTTTTTATGTTTATTACAAAAAAAAATTTTCAAGGGAAAGGATAATTAAGTAATGCTCCTCCATTTTAATCATGTGGGAGCAAGGTTGAAGTCATAATGAAAATGAATGAGGAAAAGTTTTTTACGCATGTAAAAGTAAAACAAAAGTTTTTTACCTCAATGAGCCAAGGTTTAAGACTGTCATCAATTATTATGTCGTAGCCGTAACATTCAAAACAATGTCGGTCACTGACCATTAAAGGAGCCACTGCCTATAAATTACAATTAAATATTTTTGTACTGTTTTTGTACTCAACAAAAATCAATTTTTTTTGTTACTTTGAGGGAGTGAATGACGAGCCATTTCATTCCATTGAATAATTTTGTGGTGACATCTTTTCCTTGTGTACTCTCCAAATATAATTCTAAATTTTTGAGACTCCATTTACCCCCATGAATATTATTGTATTCATCCTGATTAAGATAAATGTTTTTTTTTATTAATTTTCTATTTGTAATTAAAACAATTGTATTTAAATTTACTCCATGTTTTTGAACGCTGACGTTGGTGAGATGAACATACATATTTTCTAATTCTTGAATACTCGTGTCATACTTGGCAGTACAAAATCGACAAAATCCCAATTTGTACATGTAGACTTTCAAGGGTCGAAAAGAGGTCACCAATACGTAGAGTCTGTGTCATGGAATAAAATTAAGATTGTTTTTTTTACTGAAATTATATTGACAATAAATTAATGCTCACCGCATGTCAAATTTTCGGCCACCAATTAACAAAGGATTCTCTATGTATTTACTGATGACGTAGGCATCTTTTACCATTGACGGATTAAAATTAGGCTGTCGACTCTCCCGTGACCTGTCACAGTTAAAATTTTATATTTTTATACACAATAACTGATACTTTTGTCCTGTAGCTAAAAAATAAGTAGTAAATATATAAGTATGAACCATTTTTTCAATTTTGATAATTTATTTATCAAAAATATCCCAGCTCCTTGAGACTTTCCACAGGGTTTCATGATCCATGTACTCATTGGATTTTTCCTGTAACGAAAAATGACAATCAAAAAAATAATTCCTTTTTGACACAGAAATCATAATTGACATTTAAACGACTCTTTAAAAATAATTGTTAACCTGTATTCTTCAACAAACATATTGTAGTCAGCTGGAAGAACAAAAGTAGTTGGAATAAAATCCAAATGAACATATTTTCCAAGTTCATTTTTCTCTCCCAATGGATTCCCATCTTTTTCAGCTTCTTTCCGGTATCTTTTAATATTTTTGACAAGAAGGTCCTTCCTCGTTATTTCATAGTGATTTGGAAAATGATTGATCATTCTGTTTAAAAATAGTTCAATTTATATTAAAAGTATAATTTCAAATGGTTATTGATTATTTCATTTTCATTATGACAGGTAATTATTTTTAATTATTATGAATTAGTCCACAGTTTTTCCTCTTACTGATTGTCATTCATACGATAGCCACTCTCAACACCAAATATGATACGACATGTTGGGACATTTGCCCTTGTAACCCAAAAGAATAAAAAAACAAAGTTTTTTTAAATTAGCTCTCTTTCCATTCCCCTCTTATTTCTACATAAAATTAGTGTCACTAATTAGTGAAGCATTAAAAAAAACTTGAGAAACTTTCAGACGAGTGAAAGGATTTCAAGTATTAATTAAATGACAAGTAAAATTACCAAGTTAAAAAAAAGTTGCTTTTGTTGTAAAATATGCATGTTCTTACTTATTGCTGGTTGTTTACTTTATGGAAGGAGGTCAATGATTGTGATGCTCCATTAAATACTAATACTCTTACTTTATTTATAATACTTACCAGTAAAAGTTCCAATCATCATCAGGACCGACTTGAAGCCAACCTAGAAGAGTCGAAAGGAAAACAAATTTTTAATTATACAGACTAGGATTTAGTTATTGAATTTTAATTGATATTTAATTTATTACCTCGTTTCTCAAAGTTAGTTGTCAATACAGATTTTTCTTGATCTGTACAGTAGGAAACTCTTTGTTTATTCATTGTGTGCATTGAATGGCTAATAATTTTAATCTCAATTTTTATTCTCAAGACTTTATGTGAAAGATGGAAAATTTATTGATTTAACAATAAAACTGACTCTCGTGCTTAGTAACGGATACAAAGACTTTGAAGTTTGACGTGCTTCCTCTCTTGTTTTCATGTCTCAAAAATTTATTGAATTTGACAAAAAAGCATGATCTGGCTATATGCTATTTATTTATATTAAAATAATAATTAATTAAGAAAACTTTTGAAATGTTTATTTAATTTCTTTATTGCATGATTGCATCCCAAATATTTCATTAATAAATACTTTTTAAAACGTTTGTACACGTGTAAAAACAAATTAATTAAATAACTTTAGAGAGAAAAAGGACATTTAGGATAACTAGAACTACAATCTTGACCTTGTCGACCTTTCCTCATGGCTTCCATACTATCCGATACTTTTTGTCCCCTTAACCAAAATGAGACGGTAAGGGAAGTAAAATACATGAGAATTCCATGGACAATTCCATAGTCAACTGCTCGTTGATTAGCTTCACAGAGTAAACGTCGTTGGCAATCCCATTTATCACTAATTAATCAAATGCCAAATTAGTTGACAAATCCTACAACTAAAAAATGAACTTGATATACTTACTTGTGAACATAGACAGCCAAAGCATCCAAAAAAATTTCAATAAATTCGTTGACACGATCCCCAAAAATACCAAAACCGGGTAGGGCAGTTGACCTTGGATTGTTGAATAGTAATTTTCTTGCAGTACTTTTACCAGTTTTTGGATTCATGTAGTAAAACAACATTAAAGTCGACACTAGCGACAAGGACGCCAAAGTTGTGGGGACAAAGTTTGAAAATTCGGATATTGTCGAATTTTTTATATTCATTTTCTACAATTTAATTGTGCCAACTGTTTTATCATCACAGATAACCTACAAGGCCACTAAACACATTAATTGGTAAGTCTTTCTTTTGTCTTGTTGCAAAACTTGAAGTTGATTTAAGTAAAATTAACATTTTTTTACCTCTTTTGCATTTATTGAAAAGATTAAAATATTATTTACACTAAAACAACCAAAGTAAATTTAACTTTGCTTAGAACTTAACAAGATTTGATGCACACTTTGATCTTGCTGATAATCAACTAACGACTGGTTCCTTTTAATTTTCAGAAACAGTTTTCTCTCATCGAAAATACCTTAAAATATCTGCACTTACTGTGATGTGATACTAGAGACAGAGGTTAATTTAATGAGAAGAAAAATAAAAGGAGTCTCTTCATTTGTACATGTACAACTGTCAACTGTTCTTTGGAGCGTCTCTGTAAATACCATGCGGAATTACAAATTGAGGATTTAGTGAAAAGGTAATTGTTGAATTATACGGAAGAAGGTTTTAACAACTGTCGTTATTGTCCTCTTGAATTTGCACGCAAGGAACAAGAGCTTCTTTTTTTCTTAAAGGCCATGTTTGAGACACAGTCAAAGAACTTTGTTATAGCCCTCCTCGACTGACTCTTGTTCTTTTAAACAATATTATAGATATAAATTACATGGGAGTTTAAATGCTCTTCTCCTGTCTTGGTTTTACTTTGTATTTGTACTATTTTTACAATTTACAAACCACAGAAGGATGCTCTTACAGCAAGAGAGCAGAGTGTGAACGATCCACAGAGGTACAATGTCTTTGTCATGGCCATGGCAAGCTTGTCATTGTTGAGGAATCCTCGTCTATACATAGAATATGTATATATGTATACAAATGCATTAAACTTTTTAATATTGCCTTGCTCTTATGATCATAAGAAAACTCTCTCCCTCAATTTGATTGTCAGTCATTATTGAAATCTTTAAGGTTTGATGAACAACTCATTGTTGTGAAGCATGGCATGTCTACAGTTTGTCACAATTTTAAATATTTTTCTTTTTTACAAAAAATCAAGTTTATAAAAGTGTGAATTCTTTTTCTTTGTTTTTTTAAAAAATTAAATTAAATTCTATTTTTACAAATATATTTTCAGTTTTTCAATTATCAAAGTTTATAAAAATATATTATTAATTTACTAGTACTGGCTTATGATATAATTTAAGTATAACTAGTATAAGTAGGTATAAATACTACAGGTAATACTGAAATTCATGTAAAAAAATCTTCCCAAATCCCAAATGGGAACCATAATTAAAATACATTGGACATTTACAGGAAACAGCTGGGAAAACATTTACATGTTTTGAAAAAAAGTTTTAAAGACAGGTTATGTGACAATATCAGTACAGGAGTGTCTTCACGGTCGGATTAGAATAGGATTGTAAGTACAGTGTACAATATGCAAAAAAAGAGAGGCCATAATAATAGTTTTAAGTTAAAGCTTTTAACTTTATAAATTTGTAAATCTTGTCTTATTACAATTGTAGCCTCAATACCGTACAACTTGTACATATTACGTTACATCTCTTTAAATAGTATACGGATAAAACTACAGGTACAATTGTAAGATAAAGAGAGAGAGGACCCGTTAGGGTGATTTTTATTTTATCTCAATTTCACATGTTTTTTATTGTTATCTTTTTTTGTCTCTTTTCTACCATTTTTTCTACTCCTCTCTCCGTGTGTGGTACTCTCACGTGTACATAATCTCTTTGTTAGTGTTTAAATGTATTTAAAGAGTCAATTTGGGTAAGTGTTACATATTATTATACAGATCTGTAGTTAGAGTGACTTGATTGTACTGGATAAACATTTAAAAGAAATTAATTACATTTTTTCATTATTATCGCACCTAACATTTTAAAGATGGAGTCTGATTAACTATCAAGTATCAGTGTTAATATATAATTAAATGTTCTAGTTTCATACCCCTTTCCCCCATTTCATGCAAAAATTTTAAATATTATATGGCGATTAAGTCATGTCAGTAATCATAATAGGTCATGGCCATGTTTTTTTTCGTGGTTGAAGATTGTCAAAGTCAAGTCCATTACCAGGATGAGATTAGTCAAGACAAAAAATTTAGCGTAAAAAAAGTCAAATCTCAATTAGGATCTTTCTCTAAAGCTCAAATCTACACATGTCAAAGAGTCAAAGTCTTGGCCTTTGAATTTGATGCTGTCATTTTTTTTCAGTTGTCTTTACTTTTGAAAAAAAGTAGGAAATTAGTTCCAGTAGAATTAGTACATTTTTTGCTATCATAATTTTACCTTTTTAAATATGTTTGAAATTTAAATTTTAAAGTACGGTTGGTTTATATGTAGCATACAATTTTTGTAATTTTTTCCAAGTCATCCCACCTTTCTTTTTCCCCTTGTTCCTCCTCTTCTTCTTTAATCTTTTGAAGGGGCTTCGTCTTCTTTTAAGGTCACTTCTCCAACCCCCCCAACCATACTCGTCACTATCATAATGACCTTTTTTGTCACCATGTAATTCTTTAATTTTATTAATTTGATCTTTAACTCCACCCAAAAGTCCAGCAATGTCTGGAACTCCTGGAGGTTGGATTTCAATTCTTGTAATTTTTGGTGGACGTGTTGTTGTCGTTGTTGTTGTACTTTGGGATCCAAAGACAGATCGAAGACTTGGGATTCGAACTGGAACGAGTCTTCCCATAATGTCCATGAATATCATGGCAAATGCGAAGAATGTCACTGGAAATAATGCACTTGTAAACAAAGTTTCACTCATGGCACGTCCCCAATCCAATCCCAGTCCATGAGCCTCACCATCTTCAACTCGACGATGTCGTTCTGGATAAAATTAATAAATATTTTTGTTAAAATTAATAATGATTAATTTTGAAATTAATTTAATTTTTACATAATATTATACAATATGTGCTTACGTAATGCATTATGAATTCGCATCTTGACTTGTTGAATTTGTGTGGGTGTTGGAGTATGAAATTTGGAGTGAAGTTTGTCAGGGTTTTTGTCAAGGGAAGTGTAAGTGTAGCCATAATAATTTTGAGGTATGTTGACATAATTTTGTAAATACTTGTTATTATTATTATCTTCATTTTGACTGGCTGGCCATTCTAAAATTGGAGAATAATGTCCTAACTTTCCAACTAAACTATTATTGTTGTACGTGCCTATTGTTTGAGGATCCACTGATGTTTGAGGATATTGAGGAATTGAGAATGGAGTCTCTCCATAATCATCTTGATTGTAATTGTAATAATTGGGATTATAATTATATGATTCTTGATTCGAATAAGGATTTGATCTAGGCACATAATTAGATGCTCCAGTTTTGTAATCCTGAGTATTGTCACTTGATGAACTTGAGCTGTCCACTGGAGTTGACAATTCTTGGGCTTCCTCTTGACATTCACACTCGGTACAGAAATGAGAGAAAATTAATAAAATTCCAAATAGAATAGAAATAAATGTTGCACAATTTTGTGAAAATTTTGGAACCACAACCACATGAAGAGAGTTCATTTTTTTTGTCAAATATCCACAAAACATTGTGGATCACTTTTTAGGATTTATTGTCACAAAATTTCTAGTAGCCTCTTTGAGTCCTTCATAATAATAAATTGACACTGCAAAAATTCACAAGGTCCAAAATGTTCAGATCACAAAAACAGACAAACTGTCAAGTAATTCTCACACTGATTTATGCAAAAGTCACTGATTAAATTTAGTGGGGACTCATCTTAGTCCTCTTGTCCAACATGAACTGAACAAAGTGAGTACATGAGAAGGGTCTTTTATATTCTAATTAATTTACGTTGTCAACAAAATTAAGTAATCAAAATACTTTTTGTTAGTTATTAAAGGGAGGTGGCGGTATAAAAGAAACAATCAAAGATTGTTAATCTTCTTGTAGTTTTAGTCTGTAGTTTTTGTTTAAAAAAAATAACTGTCACTGAAATATCAAACCGTGGCATTAGGGAACAAGTCACTCCACTCCCAGGTACTCAAGTACAATAAGTATTAATTAATTTTTCTTCTAATTTATTCCCCATCTACTCCCTACTCTACAACCACAACTCGACTTGGACTTGTTCTTCTTAAAGAGAGAGTCACTGGCTATTCTAAAAACGAACTGATGAAATATTTATTTTTTTAAAGATTGTCTCTCTACTTCCCTTGGAAGACTAGAGAGTCGGGAGCGTGACGACAAATTGAGATTCCTCATTAAAATTCTTTTAAAGCCTAGTTGATAACCGAAATATGATTAAATCTTGAGAGTCTTGTAAAATAAATTATGTAAAATATACATATAACACAAACACACCTACCAAAACTATTCAGTGATCTATGTGAAATTTAGGGGGAATAAGCTCAAATTATCACCACAAATTCAAACCACCTACATTGTTAGTCGAGGTTGCTTAGACTAGTTTATTTTTTTTAAAAAAACTGACAACTCAAAGACAAAATTGAGATAATAAAAAATAACAAATTTTTTTATTTTGCTTACGAGGTCGAATTCTACACTACAAAAGAAGTGACATGTACCCATGCTCTAGACTGTAGAAGATGACGTGCATCGTAATCGAGATGTAAACGTGATGAAGATGAGGATGATGATGACCCAAGGGACCATGACAAAAAGAAACGGACAACATCCCCCCGATCAGATAGCACAAGTCAAGTCCAACTGTTAAAAACCCGTTAGGTTCCACTGGACTCACAGTCAAAAGAGTTTGTCTATCTTGAACTCCATCGTCACTTCCTTACATTCTAAAAATAGGGTAATGTCTCAAAACGAAGATCTTTTAAATCTTGACTCAACATAAGACCAAAGAAGAAAACAGCAGTTAGCTCAAACATTATTTATAATTGATGAATGTGAACTTTGTATCAAAACTATGACAAACCATATGACAGACTTCGATTGTAATCATAATCCTCATGATGACTCTAAACATGTTTCATCATTGAAAGTCTCCTGGCCGCAAAGATTCATGTTGTAAAATTGGTGATACTCATGAGGAGAGATTTTTTTAGTATGTGAAATATATTTAAAAAGACCTTCGATAATTAATGTACAACCTCGTGTAAAAAAATTCCTTTTCGAATCAAAGCCATGAAAAAGCGGCCAGGAAATTTTATGACAGAAAAAAACAGTTTTTTTGTCAATTCGCCGTGACTTTGTTCAAACATTTCCTTCAAACACCTTTGTCACTCGGTGTCACAAGCAAGTGTTGAATCGACACTTGAACAGTAGTCGGCGACTTGCCTTGTCTTTAACAACAATGTCATTCTCTTCAAAGTTACATAGATTTAAATTAATATTTATTCATTTATTAATTTGTTTGTTCATTTTTGATTCATTAATAGTGGAACAAGTCAGTGGTACAACAAAAATTCCTTCCAAATGGAAATCCAATGGAGGATTTCCTCGATATCGAATTCAAAAAACGACGAGTCGAGGCAAGACAATCACGAGTGTTGAAAAACCACCAGTGAGTACGAGCAATTTGGATAATTATTCTTTATTTGACCACTCTGGAGTGACTCTTCCACCTCCGTCCTCAGCATTACAAGAAATTACCAGTAAAAGGAGATCAAACAGTATTTTCAATTTGACGGATAAATTGAGCGGTCTTAGAAGTGCCTTTACACGACTTAGCAATGGTGAATTTTAAATTAAAAAACAAACAACCTTTACAATGTAAGAGAATTAATTGTATGCCATTATTGTCTATTTTAAATTATGAATATTTTTTTTCCTTGTCACCTTCTTCAGTCATGTTCCAAGGAAATAGTGGGGATGGCGTCTCAACTGGTCGTGGTGGAGGTTTTATGGACGGTGCGATGGTGCCGATGACCTTTCTTTTGATGGCGGCATTTATTATGGATATTCTTCAAGTACAATTAAAATAATTCCATATTTTTTATGAAATTCAATAAATAATTTATTTTTACTAATTATTTTTTTCAGCGACTATTCCCCTTACCTTATGCAAGTTTTGTTCATGACTACGCTCATTCTCATCCCATACCCCACCATTTACCTCACCCGGTCCCGCCGATCCCTGAGGCCAGTCGAGATAAATTTGAACTTACAAGTCCCGTTGGAAATATCATCGCATCCACTAATGCACACAAACATGGCTTCCTCCATGGACTCCTAGGACGAGCCAATCAAGGGAATCCTCAAGTTTTACCCGAAAATTATAATCCCGGACCACCACCTAATGAAACTCCAACTGAAGGTGGAGGAGAAGTAGCAGATCCTATTGCTGGTCAAATAGCTGATTTACTTTATTTGACTAACCTTAATAATCAGGCACAACCTCAACAAGAACAACCTCAAGAAGAACAACAACCACAAGAAGAAAATTTCCAGTTTCCATCTGAACCACAATTTCAAGACGCAATCTCCCAATTTCTACCTCAACCACAACAATTACAACAAGATGAATATTCACAACAACAACAGCAAGAACAACAAGGTGACCAACAATTACAAGATCCAGCGACAGTACAAAGTCAAAGGGAGCAAGAAGCTGAAAAGTCGGTGAGCGGCGGAAATACTGATGACAATTCACTGGCAAGATTTGATTATGTAGATTACTACTCACGTTTTGATGAGAATGGTCAGTTACAGCAACCATGGAAAAAGAAAAAACGATCGGTGAAAAGTAACAAATTAATCACGAAAAAAGTACAATAAAACAGTTTCTCATAATTTCAAGGGGGGCATTAACAATAGTAATCATACCTAAATAGTTTTAAATACAATTGATAAGAGTTTGATACATATTATGTATATTCTTGTGCATGTTTTTTTCCGTTACTTTCAAAATCAAAATATGAATCTATTTTAAGTAACATTAACATTTGGTTCCATAATGGTAGTAAAGTATGGTGAAAGGGGGTGGGGGGATCAAAGTCTAGACTTTACAGTTAAAAAGTTTTGATTTTAAAAATTAAACTAAATTTCTTTCAAACAGTGGTGTAGGTGTAGGCTCCTATAAAAAATATTGTCGTATTTATGAGCTTGAAACTAGAAATATACAGTAAGACAATTAAGTATGTAAAGTGTGTACATTAAAAATACAAAAATGTTTTTCAAAGAATCTGTAACTAGTAAAATGCATTAATTTTTCATTTTTGTGACTGCTTGTAAAAACAAGTCAAAACTACTTCACGTGAATAAACAGCAACAAATTCTTTAATTGAGTTTTTATTTAAAATTAAATAATTTTATTCTCAATTTATTAAACAGAAATTTACAAACAAATGCTTATGAATGAGTTAACAATATCATTTAATGATTTAATAGTCATAATCGCATGTTGTTCTTCATTTTATG
This sequence comes from Arrhopalites spinosus, assembly GCA_034700945.1. NCBI lineage: Eukaryota > Metazoa > Arthropoda > Collembola > Symphypleona > Arrhopalitidae > Arrhopalites > Arrhopalites spinosus. The sequence goes on from JAQIVZ010000002.1 coordinate 220,795, forward strand.
AATGAAGATGACGAAGTAAATTAAATAACGATTAAGATTAGTGGACACATGATGAATGAACAAGGGGCTATACTGCTTAATTGTTACTACACATATAAGGAATATAAGTTTTACAGAGATTATGAGTTTCAGTCCTGTAATTTAAAGTAAATGTCCAAGGAAGTACCAAGAGAGAGAGAGACAGAGTAAACCACAAACAGAATAAAATTAAATGCTCTCTATCTAAGAGACCCAAGCTTGCGTGAAGTCATTCAACGGTGGCTCTTTCATGGCAACGGTCACTGGTCTCCATCTTCTTTTGTTGTTGTCGTAATCATAATTTTGGTCATTAAGTAACGGATTGATAACTGAACGCATTTTAGGCAAGGTTACGGGAATATAGACATTTAAAAAAATTGTATAAATACTTCATAGTGACGAGTCATTTGGATCCCATTCATATTTACAGTGGACAAATATAATGGGAGAGTTAGAGATGAATTTCAGGCCTATAGCTATTAGTTTGTGTACAAAGTGAACTGTCAATAAAAAGATGTCTATACAAAAATTAACAATAAAATATTTTAAACAAAGACGAAAGGGTTAAAGCTCAACAAGAAGACACGCACTATATGATATACTGAAAGTATCGTCAAATAATCCATAAAAGTCACAACAATATAAAAAAATTAATATGTAGCTAAATTATTATAACAATAACAATTTCAACAAAAATAAACTCGCAGGAATTCTTTTACAATTTGAAGTAAGGCGTTTCTAAAGCCTTCAAGACACTGTGGGTCAGGCTAGAAATGGGGTCATATTCATCATCTGGAATGAAACTTCGTTTTCTTCTTCCAACCAATGGAACAGTTCCAGTTCGGAATCGTGAGAGCAATTGCTACAAATTTTTTAGGATATAAGTTATGATAAAGTACGATGAAAAATAATTATTATTGATTTGAACACAAGTTTCTTACTTGAATGAGATCAATTAGAAAAACAGCAAATGTAAGAAAAGCTAAGGAAAGTAGAGCCCCTTCAAGGGATGGAAAACCGTAGGCTCCTATATAGCATAAAAAGTTTTAATAAAAATTTGAAATCATATTTGACTTAATTATTCATTAAAATTTTACCATAACCTCCATAACCTCCTCTGGCCGTTGCAAATTCTCCCGTCTTATTTTCTGTTCAAAATAAATTGAAAATCTCAGAACGTCTTACAATTCTAATATCATTTCAGAATTATTTTAAGCACTGAAAAATAACAACTGTTTCTTTTTAAAATGACCAGTTTTTTAAATAAACTGTTTTTTCAGTGTTTTTTCAGTTTTCAGTGTCTAAAACGATATCCATCCGTTGTAAGTTAAAAATAATATAAGAGCTAAATGCATAAAATGGTAACTCACGGAATTGATTCAACAGTCTATTCTTCATCTTTTCCAAATGTTCCACAGCATTAGAAGCAGTGACTAATTGTCGTAAAATATCTTGAATAGAGAAATGAGACGAATGGGTTGAATTTTCTTTACCCTTTGTCAAAGGACTTTCAGTGGGCAGAACATTTTCTTGAGTGACAGAATCCCGAATTGCTTTCCCTTTGACAATATTTTTTGTTGATAATTTATTACCCAATTGACTATGTCGAATGGAAGCTGGATTACAATTTCCAAAATAATTTGACAAACAAATAATCACAATGACAAGAAGAGTCATTGTAACATTCCGATGATGTGACATTTTTGACAATTATGAGACGTATGAAAAAATAGACACACTTTGATCAAAGTAAAAACAACAACTGAAACTTAAAACTTTTGTCTCTCGTTCTGTCCCTTCTTGTCCCAAAAGTAGAAAATAAATGAAAGATAAAAAAGACAACAACTCTGTTCAGCAACAAACCAGCGGCACCACGAAATATTTTTTCATTAATAATAATTATGATTTTTTTATAACATCCTCTGCTGACCCAAAGAGTATAAACACCAAAGGAGGTGAATATTTGATGCATGCAAGATTCATGTAACGGACAACCACATTAAAATTTCTACAGAAAAAAGACAAGTTTACTGCTCCGTGTACTTCTAATGATCAAAAGTCTTTACTTTGGTTCAAGTGAGTGAAAATATGTAAAAGTGCAAGATGTAGTAGATAGATTAAATTATTTTCTCTCTTCAAAATTTTTAAATATATTTATAATAAATAGCATAGCACATTTTATTGTCATCAAAGATGAAGACTTTTAAACACGCACTCATTTGATAACAACAATTTAATCATAATAAGCTGTACTCTTATGATCATCTCATACTATTATAATCCTTTAATAAAAACAAGAGCGTCAAGAGTCACCATCTTTATCTCATCACTCATTAATTAACCCACAAAAGATGCACATTTTTTATATAGTCTTAGTATATGGTAATCATAAGGCATAGAATTCAATCTCGAGTTTGAAAAGTGACTCTTGATCATTTTCTCCACACCTTATATTTATACGCGTCAAATACATTTATTTTTACACTCATGCTCTACAAACGTAACCTACATATAAAAAAAGAATACAATTAAAATATTGTTAATTATTAAATGTATCGTTTTTCAAACATACCAGTCATTTCTCTTGAAAAAAAAAGATTAAAAATAAATGATGACTGTGCAATGACTATATTATCAAAGACTTTCAAAATTCTTGTTGATACTAAAGCTCTCTCTCTCTCTCTCTGGTGATGGCATTGACATGGTCATGTTGTAAGATAATTAAATGGATTATTATTTTTGATTTTTTAAGGTAAAAGTCTTGTACTACTACTACTCTCGGATGATGGAAGTGCTAATGAAGGAGAGTCACTAATGAGAAATAAAGCTCGCTTGACAAATTCACTGGCTTTTTCTGCTGCACTCTTGAGTTGACTTTCTGGTACATGAACACAAGCTCGCTTTATGAGCATTTGAAGCTTTGGATTTTGACCTTTTGGTGCTCCTACTGGGATTTCGCCCACACCCATTCCTAACTCTGTCACGAAACAATCCAACCATTTCTCGGCTGAAAAATCTTCACTCACCATTTCCTATAAAGTATAAAAAATATTAAGACATTTATTAAAAAATGTAAAAACAAATTCATACAGGTACGCATACGCATGTAGGTTAGGTACTTCCTTATCATTTTCAATGCGTAAAGAATTTTTTAGGGGAAACTTAAAGAATGGAAAGAAGGAGATTTTAGTTTTAAAGTCAAATTACTTTTGGAACACAGCATCGTCCTTGTAGAAATCCATCAGAAGAATGAACCACAACGAGTACGGGCTTATTTTCAGCTACTCTTGTAATCTTTTTCAAAGATGTAAATTCAGCGTCACTTGCAAAAACTTTCACTACAAAAGGTTCTTTTATTTCAGACAACTCAGCAACCATAGAACTAACTTCAATAGATACTTGTTGTTTGGCTAAAAATTTCTCTGCCTCTACAACACTTGTCTCAGCCAATAAAGAAATTTCATAGGGTAATTTTATATTTGTATCTTTAAGAACATAACGTAGATCATCTATCAACTCATTTAAATTTTTTTGATCCGCTAAAAAATTGTCATCGTGTTTATCATATTTTTTAATTAAATTTTTTAAATCCGAAACACATTTACTGATCTCACAGCCACACCTCATGGCAACTTCCGCAGCTAAACCTGTAGCACATGTTAGTTCAAATTCACCATATCTTTTTAATTGTCTTCTGGTCACTACAATTGGACAAGCATATTCGTTGAGACAAGCTTGACAGTCTTGAATCTCTTTAAAAGTTATATCACCATGAAGTAGAGTAAACTCAAGTGTAATCTCCTTGTCGAAAACAAATTCCTTGCCAAATCGAACTATTCCAAATTTTAATTTGAGCCACTGTTTGAGATATGTCATAACATCCATACTCATTTCCCGACCATATTTTTTCTCATTGTCAATTCTTACGCTGAGTACGGCAGCCCGACGACTAAAACCAATTTCAGGAACATTCTGTAAAATCAGTTTTTCAAAAAAATAAAATAGACAATCCATTGTGATATGAAATAAACACAAATTTAAATTAACAAATCATTTTTAAAGTTATTTACATTGACTTGATGAAGAAGCCAACCAGAGGGGAGTCGTTTAACTTTGGTAACATTTAATTTACAATTATCCTCGAGTAGAATAGAGCCAACATCAGACTCTATAAACTCATCTCCCGATGCAAAAGGAGTCTTATTCAAGACAATCCAATACGAATGAGTATCTTGACAAATTTCCTCCACTGGGTCACCATCTTCATCAAAGATCCATTCAATCCATACAGGATCTTGTTCAGAAATATCTACAGCTGAGATATGAGCCCCACCACTTGATTTTGGATTGTAAAGAGCTAATAATGACTCAACTTTTCTAATAAAAAGATTTTCTTCATTTGTTAAAATCTGTTTGTTCACCTCCTCTCGAAATATTTTTTTAACTTTATCAGCTTCTAATTTAAATTCTTCTGGATTGAATTGTAAACCAAAAGTAACAGCAAACTCTTCTGTTGCTTCTTGACTGATACCGTAATACTCATACCTAAATAAATTTAAAATCATATTTTGTTTTACAAATTAATTGCAATTAGTTTGGTTGGCACATATGTATATTTATATATTATTTGATTTAATAATAATTATTATAAAAGTGGATACATGTAAAGTACTTACCAAGAAAGTGCAGTTTTACCATCAATTTGTCCAGCATTTTTAACCTTTTGTATTTCATCTTTGGAGAGTTTGTTTAATTTTGGAAAATCAGCTAAGAGTAGTGGTGGAATAATTTGATTGGCTCCATTCTTTCCTTGTGAAATTGTTTTCAAGACATCTAAATAACGAAGAACTTCAAAAGCCAATATTGAGGTGGTTTCTTTTTTCCCCTTCTCAATTTCCGGATAGGCGGAAGACAACATTGTGGAAACTGTCTCAACAATTTCTTGAAGGAAATCAACAATTTCCACCGATGAGCTGACTCGTGGTATAAATTTACTATGTGTAATTGACAAGGAACGTTGAATTAAGCGACGGATCTTTTGACTAAATAAAATGACCAAAAAGACATTATAAGATTTTTGCTTAATAATTTAAAATTTGTGGTTAAATGACAATAAATAGCAAAGTACTCACTTTGTCTGTGGCAAACCCCCATCTGAGAGGGCTACAGTGGAAGCCCTCATATGGTCAGCAAATACTCTGTAGCATAAATCTAAATCTGAGTCAAAGCTAGAAGTATAAGGAGTGATTCCCGTCACCTAGAATAAAATAATTCAACATACGCGTAATATTTTGCATAACATGAAATTCTAATGTACTTCCATAGTTCTTTGTTACCTTTTGAATTTTGTCGAATATTGGAAAGAATAAATCCGTGTTATAATTTGAAACTTCTTGATTCAGCACAGCAGTTAAACGCTCAAGTCCAGCCCCAGTGTCCACAATATGAGACAAAGGAAGTCGTTCAAGTTTCCCATTTTCCATCCTATATCAAAACAATTGTACATTCTGATTTAGAAAATGTTATTATATTTTAGAAATTTAAATTGTACTACCTATTATATTGCATGAACACCAGATTCCATAACTCAACAACGATTCCGCTATCTTTGTTGACTTCGAATGCATCATTGACAGCCCCTCTGTGGTCATAATGAATTTCAGTTGATGGCCCACATGGTCCAATTGGACCCATAGCCCAAAAATTTTCTCTGCCGAATGGAAGAATTCGGGATTGTGGGACACTAGAATTTTTAAAATGATAAAAACAGAATACGTTAAAATTCAGAACCACACAAAACACAAATAGTTTGTTTTAATTGTATCAAGACAATTACCCAATCTTTTCCCATATTTCCTTAGTTTCAATATCGACTGGAACAGATTCACCTCCTCCAAAATAAGTTACGTAGAGTCGATTCGGATCAAGTTTGTACACATTTGTAATTAAATCCCAGGCCATTCCACAAGCCTCGTACTGTTTTCAAACAATTAATTTAAAAATAATTGTGACATATTATTATTTTACAGAATGTGATCAAAATATACCTTGAAATAGTTGGAAAAGGACCAATTCCCTAACATTTCAAAAAATGTCTGATGATACGTGTCCGTTCCGACTAGATGAAGATCATTGATTCGTAAACATTTTTGACTATTCACAACCCGTGCATGTTGAGGCTTTCCATAGCCCAAGATTACATCTTTAAACTACAAAATAATACAACAAAATAATTATTACATTACACCAACAATTTTTACTCTAATTTATTTAAGAATACAATATTTATACCTGATTCATTCCAGCATTGGCTACAGCACGAAAATAAAAACAAGGTTATTTATGATTAGTACGATGATGATTAAACTGTTTCTCTTGATGTATTACACTAGATGTTGTTTTCTAACACTACTAACAAAATATCGTATGAAACAAATAAGTAAATTACTTACAAAATGCTAAAGTTGGGTCATTCTTTGGGACGATTGATGATGAAGGAATAAATGTGTGAGGAAGTCGTCTGTTCCTCACAAAATATTGTACAAAAGTTTCCCTCACCCGATTTGATGGCCACCTCATTTTTCCAAGTACTTCCGTTATTGTAACTATCTTTTAATTTAAATTTAATTTCATCATCAAAAAATGTGACTTTTTTTTCACCGATTTTTCAAAATCTTCCCTCTCACAAAATGACCACGAAATCCTTGTCAGAGATCACACAAAATATAAACTTGTCAGCAGTACTTCTAAGGTAGTCAGGGTAGTCTGTCAATTTGATCTTAGAATCTTGGAATGACAAACTATTTTAAATAATTAGTATGATTGAAGGACTAGACCTAAGGACTCGTGTACTTTTAAAGAACGCCCATCAAAAGGTAAGCTTATTTTTACATATACTTAAATATACAGAGAAATACTGAACTAACAATTAAATTCATCCATCCATTGTGCGTTTTCTTAATTTTTTTCTTTGTTTAACCAAACTATTTTGTTTTTTTTTTGTTTCAGGGACTGGTATTAGCTATTCAACAGCAGGAGGAAGAAGAGGAAATTAACGAAGCAGAAAAAGATCTACAAAGGGCAGAGGAAAGACTTCGACAGAGCGAGGAAAGAGTCACCGAGCTTACTCGTCGTTTGAAGACGTTGAAACTAAGAAAATCTCAAAGGAGCATTGTCATCCCTTCGTCTTCATCCCGACCCTAATTCTCTTTTCTCCTGTGCTTTTAAATATATTATATAAAGGCAGCCTATGTACGACAGTTCACCATGGTTGTTGTAAATGACTTGAGAACTCTACGAGGGAATCGCATATTTAAGGCAAGTAAAAATTACCCATTCATTTATCTAGAAATTGTAAATTATAGTGGTGAATTGTTTTACAGGCCATTGACCATTGTGTACAAACGAGGAAAACAAAACAAGAAGAAATTAAAAAAATGTCTAAAGAAATTATAACCTTAATAAAGGAAATCAATGCCAACAAACCTAATCTTCTTAAAGCGTGTCGGGCTGATTTTCAGTTTCGAAAACAATTGGAAAAACTGAACCAACTGAAGCAAGAAGAAAAAATTACGCGGGCGAAAATGGTCAAAAACATTTTGATGAAACATAAAAAACAGAGAGAGTTGAAAGAGCTTCGAAAATCTGTTGTATAAGTTGACTTTTCGCTCTTATTTTTAACATTTTGTCAAAATTATTTACTTGAATATGATACCCTTATTTTATGTAATTTGACTATGCATTTTTTACGATAATTAATAATATATTTTTATTTTATGATAATTTATGCTCATTTCTTTGTATACAAGTTTTGTATGCAAGTAAATGGACATTCTTGTCCTCGGACTGTTCATGTACTATGTATTTTTTTCTCTCAATAATTCAAAAATAATTTTTTGTAAACCAGTTGGTTGATTCGCATAATGATTGTTTTTAAATGACTCATTGAATGTAATGATTTTTAATTAATGAAACTTGCTTATTTAAGCTACTATTTCTCAGCATAAAAATTCATAAAATAATGGCTTGCACTACCATAAATACAAGTACATGAAAATATATGTACCATGAAAAAAATAATTGAGCAAGACTACTAGTATTTATTGTAGGTAAGTTTGTTCATTTTTTATTTATAAGAATAATAACATTCATTTAAAGATTTATTCAACCAATATGTACGAATGATGTTGTCAAAAGGTCCGCTACAGTATTTACAAAAGGAATGGAAGCGTAAATACCATTTAATTTTACTTGTACATCTTAAAAAAAATTACATTATACTTGAGAGAACAATAAAGACAATTTCTTGAGACTGAGCTGAGAAAAATTTGTTACTCGTATTTTTATGACAAAGTAAGTTTAAGACAAAAAGAGTACATGGTTTATGGCAGTTATGGTGGAGACTATTGCATATATATTGTACATTAAAATTTGAAGTATTTATAGATAAAAATAAAAATAAGAATGCTCAATTGGGGAAAGCCAATTTATAAGTTTAATTTGACGAGAGTTTTGCTTCAAATGCAATTGTGTTGCGTAAAATTTGTTGTCTATGAGGTTGTACAGTTGAATTTGGTTGAAAGCATTGACGCCTAGAACTGATTCAACAGCAGATTCAATGATACTTAGATTACTAATTAATTAATCAGTATTCAACAGCATTGGATCTAGTGTTCATCAGCAGTAAGCTCAATCATTGATCGTCTAGTCTCCAACCTCCTTGGCACCATGTCATTAATAGGATCTTTTTTATGATTAATTAAACTCAATTATATTATCGATAGACTGGGCTGTTGTTGACTATGATGAGAGTACTCAATGCTAATAAACAATTAATTCAATACAATAATTGACAAAATGTATTGAACATCGTTCATCAGGACTGCACATCTCTTCATTTTCATCATCTTCTCAGATTGTTGACAATTGTTGAGTGATTTCAAATCTGACTAAAAATTAACATTTTTTACATAGTAAACAGTGACGAGTACAGAAATGACGATCAAATTGATCAAAAAAACTTGTTACATTAACAATTATTATTATCCACTAAAATAATTAATTGACTATTGTAAGTGCACTAACAAACTGTAGACACGAGAAGAGATGCGGCATAAAACCAACGTAAACTTTCACTTTCTCTCTCCATCTCAAATTAGATAATATTTCTTGTAAGCAAGTTAAGTACACAGTTAGATTGTAAACCAAAAACTAACCTTCATAAATCATGGTTTGTACAATTAAATATTTGAACGTTAACATTTTGTCCACCATACACAGTCTGTACAAACTAATCAAACTTCATCGATCAATCATTTCAATTCTAATAAGTTTCTTTAATAATTATTTAATTTCTCTCATTAAATGGTTTATGGGAGAAAGTGGTGAAAACTAACTTTGAAAACAGAAAGTTGAGGCACAAATTAAACAAAATCATATTTTCAATATTTAAACATGAATTAAAAATAAACGACTAGTTTTTCCATTACATCCGCTGAAATGTAAACTAGAAAAACAAACTTAACAAGACATATTATTATAAATTCACAAAAAAAACAAATTTACACTGAATGTCTATGACTTGCAGTAACAGTACAAAACAATGCAATTAACTCCACTATAATTTATTTACATCTTACCTTTCCATTTTATATTTGTGGACTCCAACTTTACGTCGTAAACAGAAACCAAAAAGTCTTGAGAAGAAGGGCACCCATGAATTCCAAACAAATCCAAAAGTCGCATTGTACACATACAAAACAACTTGGACAATAATAATTATTGTAATTATTTACCAAAAGCCTACTATTATTCGACTATTCTTGGGTTTCATCCCAACTAAAAAACTGTATAGCTATGATCCGAATAGCACAATTGTCAACTACCAGAACTCTTGACCACAATGACAACTGTTCAAAGTTCCATAGTTTGAGATTGGTCTCTCTCATTTCAGTTTTCTGCCCTTTTCTCAGAGCCCCCTCCTCCTCCTCAACTTTCTTGCTGACGATTGATCAACTCGAAAAAGTCTCATTGTCTGTACAGTAAGTGACCAGGGATTATTGACAGACAGTGTCTAGAGCCGTCTTAAAGCGGCTGATCTCATTTACTGTAGAAGGTAGTAGTGGTTGGTGATGTGAAATAAATAAATATAAATTCACCGATTCTTTCTCTCTCCCTCCCAAAAACTGTCTGTCTTTTTAGTACATTTTGAAAAGTCATTGATTAGAGAAAACTCTCGTTGAAGCACAAAATTAAATTAATACATGCATGAGTTTTTGCACACAAAGTGGTACGGATGTGAAGAGTTGTACGATTCACATGTGTTGCTATATATATATATATTGTATTCAATAAGAGTTAAAACAAATATGTAGAAAATATTCGAAAGAGAAAGGGGGAGAGAAAATACATAGACCCCCCCCCCGTTGGTCAATTTTTAATTTCTATTTAAGAAGGTAGGATGGGTTCCAGTTGGCATGCAATGGACACGTCATTGTAGTTAACGCCTCTTTCAATTTAATAGGAAACATGCCTGTATAATAGGTTTCTACCTGTTAGGACGTGGACAGGAAATCGGTGAGGCTTTTTGTGAGTCGTAAAATGATTCATTTTCATTAGGAAACTTTATTTTCTCTCTCTCTCTCTACTCCCAAAATATTTTGAGAGTCCATAAAATGCTAGGCCCTCAAAAAATATATACTTATGCCCTATATTTATTTTAATATTGTTTCGCATCGGCATTTTGGAGAAAGGCCTCTTGTGTGTGTGTGTGTGTGATATTATGATGGTTTCAAGTTAATGTTCACATTCATATATGTCTTTCGGTAATGGACAATGGCAATTATTATTGGATCATTTAGATGAAACATGGACGTGTATAGAATATAAGAGGTATAGCCAGCAACATGGATCGTTTCTCTCATATTTTACATGGGAAAAAGCTTAGAATACAGATACATATACGTATGTGTATGTGTTGGGGATATAGAAATGGGGCTGTTGATGAGAGGAATAAAAAGCTAGTAATTAATTGAAACTTCTAGCCTGTTGCCTATATAGGCCTGTCTGTAGTGGCTTGTGTTCGTGACAGGTATGTTTTAGGTATCTATATGTATAGAAGGGTAGTGTATGTGAGTGAGATTTTATTTATATTTTGTTCATGTACATACAATCAACTTTTGGTCATTACCCCGATATACTTGGCTACATGCATGTAAAAGTTCAATATTTACTCTTGCTTTCTCTACATGAATCCTACCTTGGGGTTTTCTTCAATTCCGTCTTAATTGCCAATTAATTGGTGATACATTGTCAAAGTGAGTTTATTTGAGGAACAAGTTTGTACCGAAATGGTATATATATGACTTTATTTCATCGCATCAAAAGCTTCTCTTTTTTTCAAAAAAAAAATTACAAGAATTTCAATATTAGACTAGTACTACTCGTACATATCAGTACTTTTATTAATGGAGAAAAAGAATGTAAAAGATCAATGCCATGTCATTTTTGATAAGAGGAAATCAAGGGTGTGAAAATTAAGTAGTTCCATCCTGGAAAGTAGATAATTGATGACACCTGACATAGACGATGGTGTGTGTCAGCTACAGTTACTTTAATGTACTAGATGAATGGAATATAAAAATTTGAGGATAGTTTTCAAAAAAATAGAATCACACCTTGATAATGCAATCGCGTATTGTATGCTCAAGTACAAATACCAAAACTCAATGTTACATAAATAAATACAATGCACAATGGGAATTTAGGGGGAAGTGAAAAAGGGAAAGTCGATGGAAAGTACAGGTACTTTTCCCATGTTGGAAAAATTAAATATTTAACGGATTATTAACGAATAGATATTCTTTCCTGGGACAGTGTGGATATAAAACTAACTGGTCATGATTTTTTTAAAGAACGAAAGTGACTTTTGAAAAGTCTACTCATACTTCATAGGTCTCCCCGATATTCTCTCAATGAAATGTAAAACCCGACTGAGAATTTTTTCTTGTACATTAAATTGTGTGTGTGCTTTCTTCGTAATATTTCTTTGCCTTTCACACAATAAATAGCTGCTTGGATTTCATTGAAATGTTAACATGTCAAATAAAAAATGAGAGACTTTTAAAAAAAAGTTTACAATTGACAAGAGAGTGAACAGTGAAAGGGATCAATTTCACTTGACAATAAATTAAAATGTTTCATTTTATGAAGTAAAAGAAAAGGTATTTCTTTGGTTTATTCTTGAAACTTTTGAGTTACAGCAATTCTCCCAAGAAAATCCCATAAATTAAGTACAAGAGGAGAAAGATGAAGGAGCATTAAATCGTGGGCTAAAGTCTTTAGCCTAAAGAAAGTGTCATGTGACATGACTCATGTCTTCAACAAATTGAATTGCCAATTTGAAGAGGGAGGAAATCTATCAACGGAGAAACAGTACAAGTGTGTACATACGAGTTAATCAATAAAATCGAATAATATTATATATTAATAAATATGCTATAAAAGGAAAACGGTTTATGAATGTTAGGTGAGATTTTTATGTATATGTACGTCCTCCATTTCAAATCATTTTTGAATTAACTGGCCCTAGACTTCCGGTTCCGTTGAGTACCTACTTGTTTGACAATCATATTCCAGGCAAGTCAAATTGTTCACTTATTCACGGGTACAAGTTTTCTAGATTTTATGCTATTCAATTTATAAGGCGTTACAAAAAAAAATGTCATAATAAGACTAAAGATGATGACTATGATCAGAAAATTGAGTAAACTTTCCACATTTTTAAACTTAATGTAATCATTTTAATCAATAGATATTATTTGGGCACAAATGAGACACAATTTGGTATTTACGTAACGTTGACTCTCGACTTATAATTAAATACACACATCGTAACATGTTATGAAAAATAAAATAATAAATGCACATTGTAAAATGTAAAATATTGTACTATCATAAATTGAATACAACAAGGTTCAGCCGTTTAGGAACTGATAACAATAATGACATTACGATCTGCCATTTTATTATGACAGAATCATAAATGATCAAAGACGAAGGATAATCAAATTTGAAATATTAAATAGATTAATGCAACAATTACTTACAAATTACTGGAAGTATATTATGGTACTACATGTATCTCTTTAACGATTTTCTTCATGAATTACTGGGTTAGCCGACTCTTCCATGGAAGACGTTAAAATAGAATAATTGAGAGGACTAAACGGACCCATGGATAGTCGACGATGTTGAAAAGTCAATGGTTGAGTAAGACGAGCGTCCTTTTGTTCATAATATTCATTAAAGTCCAAACGGAAGCTCAAACACTGAAGGCTAATGTCTTGTTGACGATTTAATTTCAAGAGGAAAGTTCGCACCAAATCCTATGTGAGAATTAAAGAAAAGTACATAAAATATGACTAAAAATCTCATGAAAATGATTAAATTATCAATATTCAAGAGAATTAAAATTATTACATATTAATTTGAATGTATCTCGTTTTCATACCTGATAAGTTGTGTACAACGTTTCAACTTTGCCCTTTGCATGAGAAATAAATTTTCGGAAAAACACTTTCTGAGCATCCCTTAATTGTTCTGGTGACAGAGGTTTAATATTTTTTCTTAATTCATACTCTGCCATGACTGCCCCATCAAACTTGGCCAAGAAATCCTTAAAGTCATGAACGACGTCAAAAATTCCACGAAGTTGATTCAAAAGATCACGATTTGAAATATTTAATAGAGAGCGACTGATAATTGTATCGAGAAAACTTTCATGAGCTTGAATGACTTCATCCAAGTCCGTTGATTTGGCCACATCAATCATGAGACGATTCCAAGCACATTCAGTTGCCTCAAACATAATATAATATTGAGTTTGATGAACAAAATGGATCATTTCTGAGATGAGGAGTTGAGATCTATGAAGGACAGCACCTAACTCTGGAAGTGTGCGTTGAAATTTAAATAAAGTGGCTTGATTTTTCCATAATGTAGAGAGAATTGCTTCGATTCTTTTGGTACGCCAAAGAGTATTGAAGAGTTGATTGTAGCGACTCATGACACTTTCTGTTAATACCTATAATAATAGTCAACCAATTTAATATGACAAGAAAAAAAAATTGGATGAATAAAAAGAGAATTAAAAGATTTTTGAATCTTTGATACTTACAGTTCCAATAGGACCATGTACTTTGTAATCTAGACAGAACACATCCCATCCTTTATCCTTTTCTGTACTTGTTAATAAACGAATATCGAGTCGAGATAAAATTTCTTCATCTTCAAATTGTGCATTGGTGGAGCGAATAGCAGACTCTAAAATTGCTGTGAGATTATGATAAAATACTTTTGATGCTGGTTTTGACAACTCATGTCGAATGAGTTCCAGTAAATATCGAATAAAATCCCCTTGGCCTAGTAGCAAATAATTTTTAATGGCATTCAAATGATCCACAAGTCGAGATTGTTCCATGAGAACTGATAACACCATGGATGATGTTGTCTCATATGCTTTTTCAATCGTCTTGTGTAAAATTGGATCACTCTAGAGAACATGAAACCAACAACAATAAATCATTATTTTGTGCATAGCATATATTATTATAACTTTTAGTTATACTCAGTGGAAGAGTTTATGTGAATTGTACTAATAGTTGCAAATACCTTGAGAAATAAACACTCAACGGGAGTTTCCTTTAAACTTTTTTGAATCTCGTCTCGCCCACTATAGCCGGAAGAGTTGTGACATAATTCTTTGAGAAAATTTATATTTTTCCCTGTTGCTAGAATCTTTTCAGCCAATTTTCTTGATATAAATTCTGGCAACATTTTCTCTCTAAATATCATGAAAAGTTTTACATACTTGTATATCCCATTTTTGTATTAAAAAAAAATTAAAAATCTCAATTTAAAAAAAAAACAGTTACAAGTACCTCATGGTATATTTTGAATTCCATAAATCTTCTCTGCGACAATTGTGATCAGCAGCAATGAAAAATTCATTGAAAGGATCCTCAAGTTCTCCGTACAGAATCCATTCACATATCATTGAGTACAATGGTTTTGAAATAACTGACAAGAGAGATGTTGATAAAGATGAGATGGTTGGACAACCATGTTCAGAGTATGGAAAGATTGCTGAACATAAATCCCCACCTTTCTTCTCTCCACAATATCGAATTAGCTCTGTGAGAAACTACAACAGAAATATTTTTTTAAAAATACCATTTAGAACATGAATTGGAGAAATTACAATACATAAGTAATATAAATTTTGTTTTTTATAATTTTACCTGGAATCGTTTTCGAACATCCCATATCCAAACTGTGATCGTAAGTAGTGATGGCTCATCCCCAGCCTGGGGTAACTCTTCAGTTAATGGCGTGTCTGCATGTATGTGTCCTTGCTATTAAATATATTTGAAGTACATTTAATTATAGTTCTATTACGATGTATTAAGAGTAATGACAACTTGTTTCCTTATCCATGACTTACGATAGCTTTTTGAATGAGTGCAAGAATTCTATAATATTCACGAAGCTCAATTTCAAGTCCATGTTTGAAACTTTGAATCATAATTCCAGTCGTTGGTTTCTCTCTATAAGTTTTAATCATTTTGTAATAGGTACCCAGACAGCACAGTCGGAGAACTGCTTGACGAATACAAGGATTGACAAATTCCTATATTGAACGAGAACAAATTTGAAAACAATTCTATTAGAAAAAATTGATCAATAACTATTAGAGAGAGTACACAAAAGGTAAACACAAGAAACAATGTTATGTACCTTGGACACAATGTCATATTTTCCATCTTTTGTTGATTTCAATACACATCCATCAATTCCTTGGAAGATGTATAACAAGTCTTTGATGAGTGTCATTTCCATAGACCTCGTTTGATAACCTGTAAATACATTTCCCACCTTTATTACCAATTCACAAATTATTTTATTGACAAGAATTTAACCGTTGACATAATATTACCTTCAAAAGTTTGTGGAACTCGACATTGCACGTGAAATATGGGAACGGGCATCTCTCTTTTTGGTGATGATGTAGAGGTATTAGAAGAAATTCGGTAACTTGAATTAGTATGAGAACCCATCATTAAAAGTTGTTAATTAAAAATCCATTCTTCTTCACTTTTTTAACCACCAAAAATCAAGACCAGTTTTACATTGCATGTACATAAGGGCTCATTGAGAGTGGCACGCGGCAAAACTTTATGGCACAGTCAAAAAAAATTGACAAAAAATGACAACGGCAGTCGGTCCCAGAGAACGGGCAATTTTCTCTAGATCTTTGGCCCCGGTTCTACTCGGTCTATGTGGACACTGTGCCACTATTGAACTTAAAAATGAGTTTCAAGTTACTGGAAAAATTACGGCAGTTGACTGGTAAATAACGATAGAATAATATTACTAAAAATCCTTCTCTATTAAATTCTAATCTTTTTTGGGACTCTTAAATTGGCAGTGAATTGTGTATTCTTTTCTAGCTTTACAAATATTACACTGGAAAAGGCTGTGATGACAAAATTGACTGGTACAAAATCCATCTTTGATGTTTTCTTTATTCCTATGAGGAGTATACGCTCTGTACAAATCCCCGAGTTTGTAAGTTGATCGTCAAAATATTATGAATTATAATTTTTTGATTCATTACATAATGAAGTATGATATTATATGTGGCCACATTAAGGAAGTAAATTAAAAATTTCGTGTATTTACAGATGGATGTGCAAGCAATGTTGAAGGATCAACTCGATGTGATAACTGGAGTCAAACAGCGAGAAGAACGGAAAAAGGCTAAATTACGTCAACAAAAATTGAGACAGAAAAAATTAGAGAGACAAGAGGCCAAAGAAGCAAAGGAAAAAACGATTGATGATGCTAGACAAAGACAGGGTACTACATAGTGATTGAATAGTACAAATTTCTTAATAGTTTTATTTCTTATTTTTGTTCGTTTCTCGCTCTGTTAAACATATAAATGTTTTATACTTTTTGTAATAATTAAATATATGTGATATGTAGTAATATTAATATAAATTCAAAATAAAAATAAAATATTTTATATTTCTCTATCTTACATTTGATGACATTGAACTAAAAATTCATAATGTCAGTAATTGTTCATAAAACTAGGGGACTTGTTTCAGTCTGAATATTATATTGTAAATGTGTAGGCATTAAAAGGTCTTAAGGGAGAGACAATTATCTTTTAAGAAAATCTTTGTACCTCATCAGTTAAGTTCTCTTAAAGTGCACTTTATAAAAAATATGAAAAATAAATTAAATGTAAAAAATAATGGTGAGCAAAGTTAAGTCAAGTACAAAAAACAAAAAGTACAATTACCATTATTACGTAATGATTTTGGAAAAATCAATAAAATTAAATACATTATAGCAATTGGTCGAACAAATATGTTTATATTAAGCTTATGAACGCATCATTCTCATTTCCAGAGTAAATGATTGAACGTCAATTGTTTCATCCGGAACAAATGAAGCAGGTGGTAAAATCTGTTTGGACTTACTACTATTGAAAGAAATGACTCCCCTTTCACCCACTAAAGACCTGATTTTTCGTTTCATCTTCATACTATTGGGACGGAAACCAAGAACTCTTCCTGATTTGGAATGATTGGCTCCTCCACGGACATTTAAATACATTGCAACTGTAGTATTCTTGGTGATATTATAATCTCTCATAGTATGACCACACTTTAATCGTTTATTACCAAACACGAGTCTGTAATCCATTAAAAAACTGATTTCCCTCTCCTCAATAATTGCCATTAAATTGTCGACCAAGAAGGAGGAGTTGACGAGGACAGGGTATGACTGACCATGGTATGGTTTAATAAAAATCTGGAAATCAGACTCAGAAAGAGCCCAACTCTTAACTTTATCAGTTTTTGAAGCTTGTTTTGAGCTCATAATAATAGTGGCATTGTCAAAGATTCCGTACTTTTTCAGAGTTTGTCCATCATTATCCAGATAAATCCCACGAGATTTTAGACTCAGCTCACGACGAGGAATTCCAGTTTGTCTCTCAATCATAATCTTAAGACTTGCAACAGTGATGGAGGATCGTACTTGAAGTTTTGTAGTTTCACCCACTGTCCTTATCACATAAACGGGATAAATGTCATAGGTCAACACTAATGGGTACTTTTCAGTCACTCTAAGCCAATTTAACACGAGTCCATCAGGAAGAAGTTTTCCTTTCCATTTTAGTCTTTGTTGATCAGGATGAATATCCAAATTATCTTCAATCCGTTGCTTCACATTTTTGATACTATCTGATGATTGTATGTTCAAGTACTCCGTTGAGCCTGGCTGCTTTTTGCAGAGCTTAATGCAACAATCATAACTCAAGTAAAGGACAGTACCATGTACAATGTCATAGTCCCTCAAAGTCAACTCGACACCCTGATCATATTCCATGAGAGGCTCATCCGGCTCATCTTCAAGGTAAAGTTTTTGACAAGCTGATGATGGAATTTGGATTTCAAGTTTAATCTTGTCTTTCAAAATACTGATAGTGTCCCAAGGTTCTGCTGTGAGTGTCAGAAACTTACGAGGGCCAAATTTCACATGAATTTGATATTCTTGAACTGTACGTGAATATTGAGTTGTAAAAAAAATTTGACTGGACAAAATTGAAGCATCCTCGTCATCCATGAACATGGCATTGGCAAAGTCTTCCACCAATCGTTGTCCCATTAATCCAGATTGACGATTTAAATGAAATTTCTTTCCTCTAGGAAAGAGTGTCTCCAAAATTCCTCTTGTATTATTTTTTTGAATAAATGCTCTCGACATTCCATTCACGTCCAATTGAAAGCGTAACGATCGTCGCTTACATTCTTTATTGTCAACTTCAATTTCAAAATCCACATCATCTTCGGAAAACAGGGCAATAAAAAGATTTCTTTTTGAGCCCTCAATAATTGGAACTTTTATCCGTTGTCCAGACTTCTTCTCAATGTAGTAGATTGCAAATGTGGACCCTTGATATAGTCGTAACCGCCGACTGTACTCTTGTAAAGTTACTCCCGTCATTTCTGCATAAAATTATATTTCATATTATTAAATATTTTACATTTACTGACAGTTAATAAGCAAGCCAATTGTAAAAATCATTAGTATGTATGTAGTGACAAACAGGGCAGAACTATCTATTTTATGTATTTACCGGCACATCGATGCAGAGGATATGGGAAGAGTGACGTAATTAGTGAAGATGGATCATGAAGAATTCCTAAAAGAATAAAATATATAAATTAAACATACTTTACATGTGCTTTTACATACCCAATTCTAGATTTACACTCAAAACGTAATAAGTAATTATCGTTATCGTTCAATAAACGTATTTGTATTTTTTTGTCATATTTCAAAACTTGAATGACTTTCAACCATAAAAAATTGAAAACTATTTACTTGGGTATACAAACTATACACTAAAACTTGAAAATACACAACAAACTTGACTTACCTCGAAAATAAATGAAAAATTCAAAAAAAAATAAAAAAAAAAAAACTAGCAGAGCTCATTCACCCCGTTCAAATTGGCAACACTGCCGCCGCAAAACTTGCAGTGCAAAGCATAGAATTTATTTATTTAACTGCAATTTAATTAACTGATTACTATTTTGTCAATCCTACAAAGTTTTTGTTCTTGATATGGCTGTGTTTATTTAAATTTTAGCAAAAATGATAATTGGCAACTGACTACACTGAAAAATAGTCAGTTTATGTATTAGTCTGTTATTTATGCCTATCACCTCATCGTTTGTCAAATGAGTTATGCAAGTCCACAGTCTCCACAGTCTTTCATTAAGGAAATTAACATATATAATGTAAATAGTAACTTGGAGCTATTTGGTAATTGTATGCACTGAGAATGACTAAAATATCTAGGTATAATATGGAAATCATGATCATACAAAAATATTATATCTGTATCCAGCGTACATTTCAACTGATATACTAAAACCTCTGGAACACATTCCGAGTAGTTGCTTTACCTATAATAAAAGTTTTATTATATTATAAAACCATAGTTGTAAAAAGTACAAAAGTACACACGTTTGTACGCAGTTGTACTCAGAGATTTGTACTCAATTGTACGCAAAGTTTCTGAGTACAAAATTTGTACTCAGTGTACGCAATTGTACTCAATTTGATTTAAATGCATAATAACTATGTATTAATTAAAAATATATAAATACATGTTGTCTAGATCATACAGAAAACTCTACATTTGTACTTTGAACAATAATCATCATAAGATGTAGAGCCCTTATTGTACAACACATCATTCGGAACGCTGTTAAGACAAATTCGCGATTTAATTGCGTCGCAACTACAGCTCCTTTTCCCCTAAATTCTTAGTATGTTTTTGTAGGGTAGTTACTCGATTTTATGACAAAGTTTCATAAAGATCGGTCAAGTATGAAGGAAATGGTAAGACCCTAAAGGGAGCTCTCCAAAATGCAAAAATTACAAAAAACGTATACGGAACGTTTTTTCACAAACAATCATTTTTAGTTTCGTCCAGTTAATAGATATTGGTTCAAGCTGTATATATCCAATATCCTTATTAACTGATGAACACAAATATATAATGCTCATCTAAATTGTTGCAGGGGTCTCCATGTAATTGACATAAATATAAAAAAAGTCTGGAAATTGAGAGCCCTGTCTTTAATACTGTCCTGCTGCTGACAACGGTCACATTGTCACAAGCCCATTGTATGGAATTAATCTACATGAAATGGGACTACAATAATGACAATATCAAAGTTTTATGTGTAAAACTAGAATTTTGATGGATGTTTTAATTTGACGCGTCAAAAACTGAGTGTCCCGTTTTTCTTAAAAAAGCATCTTGGGAAAATGGTCCCAAATTTTTTTGACTGAACGGAATTAAAAGTTCTTGGTGGCTATATAGAAACCAACATTCCAATCTACAACATGGTATTAACAGATCGGCGATTTATAAGAAACTTACAGAAATATGATTAAGTTTTCAAAAAAAAAAGTTTCATAAATTCTGTAATTTTCCTGAAAATCATCATCACCTTTCGCTTCAAAAATAAGGAAATCAGTAATAGTTTCCATTACCAATCACGTACTACATGATGCAGAATTTTCTAGACTACAACAACATAATATTTATTTAATTAATTGCAACGTAGTTGCTGAGCAATTAAATCACGAAGTCGTCTCAACTTCGTTCCGGATGGTGTTTTTTTGTTATTTTTTAAAAATAGGAATTTGTACGCAATTGTACGCAAAACGTCTGAGTACAACTGCGTACAAACGTGTGTACTTTTGTACTTTTTACAACCATGAATAAAACTACAAGTAATACTTTTAAAACTCAAAATTTACATATGTACACGGCAACCTTCCAGCTCATTAGTCATTTAGCTTTGCAGCAGAGTTCATACTGAAACTCATTTATTTTTATGCATTTAGTCCTTCTTAGAATATTAAAAAATTAAAGCTTTGTATTAAATTGTGACTAATGTTCAAGTTTTCAAGTTAAAATCTCAAATTAGAAAACATGGGTTTCGTCAATATTTTAATATTGGTGTCATTATTTGGATCAATTCCATTCTTCATCACAATTCTAAGTTCTTACAATTACTACTATGATTACATTACGAGTCAATTTGAATCGGTGAATCCTGAAATTGTCTATGATTTTATTGTGGGTAAGAATAAAATAAACTTATTATCAAAGACAATTTGTTTAAACTACAAATTAATGTACATTGAAATGTATAGTCGGAAGTGGTTCAGCTGGGGCAGTTGTGGCAAATAGATTATCCAAAAACAATAAAGTTTTGTTACTGGAGGCTGGAGGAGACCCAGTTTATTTGCACCGCATACCAGGCTTTGCTTTGAATCTTCTTCACTGGCCACAAATTGATTGGATGCATAAAACAGTGCCTCAAAAAAATGCTCTGTTGGGTCAAGATAATCAGGTGACTGACAAAACTTTGATCAATTAGTTTACAAATTTAACTGTACACTCTAAATATTAATTTATGACATACATCAGGAAATAAGATGGCCAAGGGGAAAGATTTTGGGTGGGACAAGCAATCTCAACTACATGCTCTATGTCAGAGGTCATCCACTGGACTATGATAACTGGGCAAACATTACTGGAGATCAAAATTGGAATTATGAAAATGTCCTCCCTTTCTTCAAACGTGGTCTCAATTATCAGGGAGCCTATGCAACCAATGGTACTTTTTATTTTCATTGTTTTCATTGTTCTTGTTTTAAATTAATTAATCTCTTCCTAATTAAAGGTCAACATTACGGAAAAAATGCTTATGGTGACCTTCATGTAGAGGCTAGAAAATGGAAACCAATGTACAAAGACTTTCTACAAGCTGGCACAGAATTGGGCTATCCTCATGTGGATCTCAATGGACCTCAAACTTCTGGATTTTGTGAACTGGAAGTGACACAAAAAGATGGACAAAGATTTGGAACCTTTACAGCCTTTTTGAAGCCAATTCTGGACAGAACAAATTTAAAAATCTCTCGCTACTCTCAAGCAACAAAGGTGAGGAAAGAAATCACGTGAAAATAATGTTGAATCATAGTTAATTAATGAATAATTATATTTCTCAAAAATTACTCAATATTGTACAATTCTCAATTAGATTAAACTGGACAAAAATGGACGAGCTGAAGGTATTTGGTATGTTCATCATGGAATACAAAAATATGCAAAGGTCAGCAAAGAAATTGTGGTTAGTGGAGGAGCCATTGATTCACCAAAATTACTTTTGTTGAGTGGGATTGGTCCAAAAGAACATTTGAAATCTGTTGGGGTCAGTTCAAGAAAATATTTATAATTATCAGTGTACAATTACATAAGTATTGTAATTTACAATTTAATTTTTTGAATTGTTTTAAATGTTTGATATTTTATTTAGATAAAGCCCAAAATTGACCTTCCAGTAGGTCAAAATTTACAAGATCATTTGGCTGTCCCCCTACTGAATATTGCCATTGACTCACCCGTCTCTTTTATGCCAGAGAGAGATTTTAATTTTCAAACCCTCACTGATTATTTCTTTCATGGTTCTGGTAATTAAATTAAAAATTACTATAATTTTAAAAAAGAGATTTATTCTGAGAAAAAATAATTTTTAATTGATTTGTCTATTTAAACAGGACCATTGACATGTCCAAGTGGAGTAAATTCCCATTCATTCACAAGTTCTTCATTCGTCAATAAGACTGGAGTAGATTGGCCAGACTTACAAAATTATTTCTTCTCTCTTGGAACTTATTCAGCAATGGCGGATGACTTTCGAGCTGGTTTTGGACTCAAGTTGGACATGTTGAAAAAGTATTTGGCAGAGAATAATGGAAAAGATGGAATTATTTTGATGCCAGCATTAGCCAGACCCAAATCTGTCGGGGAAATTAGACTCAAAGATAAAAATCCCATGAGTCTACCCATCATTGATCCACATTATTTGGAAGATGCACAAGATTTAGAAGTTTTAGTCCAAGGAATGAAATTATCCATCAATTTATTACAAACAAAAAGTTTCAAAAAGTACAATGCCCACTTGGGATCAATTCCATTACCAGGATGTCAACAATTTAAATTGATGTCTGAAGAATATTGGAGATGCTATATCAAACATATGGGAATCACTTTATACCATCCAGCTGGAACTTGTCGAATGGGGAAGCCAAATGATTCCAAAAGTGTTCTTGATTCTCAATTAAAGTACCTAATTGTTTTTATTTAATTAAAATATCTTTCATTAAACTTATAATAATACCTAATTTTTGTTGTTTATTTTGCAGAGTTTTACACACTAAAAATTTGAGAGTAGCTGATGCTTCAATTATGCCAATTTTAATTAATGGAAATACAAATGCACCGTCCATAATGATTGGTGAGAAGGCCGCCTTCATTATTCGCCAATTTTGGGCCTCCCAGTATCAAGTTTCTCAGCATTTTGCCTACTTGCTTAAACGTCAAGATCAATGTTTTTATTCTAGATTTCCATAGTCTAAACATTGTTCATAATTTGTCCACCATTTTTAATCAAAATACTCTAGCCATAGTTTTTTATACAATTTTAAAGTCAATTTATCGTTCCTCCGCACTTCTCATAAAGTGTAGATTTTCAAAAAAGAAATAAAAGAAACTGAATTAAATTTATTTTTTATCCGTGGCGTCTTTTTGATCTGTCAAATTTTAAGCATCCAAATCCAAGTCCGAGAGTGGTGGACCAGCTAAAAATGAATGGTGGAGACAACTAAATTGCTTGCTATATGATGAAATATAATTAAATTTTTTTTCACATTTATTTTCCAATTATTTGTCCTCAGTCCAATTAAATCATGTTCTCTCAACAATTGAATAATATTATATACATTATATATATATTTCATATATAGTTTTTAAACCATCTCCATCCACTTGATGGAATCTTCCTTTTCTATCTTTAACTTCTTCTCTCCCCCGTCATTTACATAATTACAGATATAATGTATATATCATTTACAATTTTTTTTACAATCATCAAATTTGAGATTTCAGGTGATTTTCTTTGTTCTATATAATATTTGTATAATATATATATGTGTGTGTTATGGTGTGTGTGTGTGTGTGCCTTTTAATCTACAAGTCTACTCAAGTCTAATGATAAAAGATGAAAAGTGTGTACAAAAACGTGAAATAAATGGTTTTTTTTCTTTTCTAGTAAAATAAAATATTCTATATCATATTTCATATATATATATATATTATATTAGTATAGTAGCTCATGTCTATGTACAAGTTTTATTACACATTGGATGTACACACATATATATAAATACAATTTTTTTATTTTAGACGACACTTATAAAGACTTATCATTTAATTTCAATCAAAGTGAAAAGTAATTTAGATGATTTTTCTTTTTATCTTTTTATATAATTTGTGTGTGTGTGTGTCAAGGTATATATATTTAATTTTAATTATATTTACATGCGTAGGTAGGTTTGGTTGTCTGTGATAAATTACATTTTTTACTCTGTCTCAAATTAATATTCAAGTCAAAGTTTAATGTAAGATACACTTTTTTTCCTTACATAATTGTGAAAGAAATAGAAATTAAATTTTAAAAAAAAATCTCATCATTTATGAACAAAAATTTGCTAAAAATAAATTACTCTTCTAATTTGCATATATAAGGAATGTACAGTGAATTGATGGAGAATTTTTTTTAAACGACGAGAATTAATTTATGTACAAACAACAATGAGCACGAGTTTACAACGGCAGCTAATTTAAACAACAATGAAAATATTATATGAATATCATCAATTTCATTTTACAATTAAAACTTAATTTTTAAATACACTAAAAATTAATTAGCACCTATGTTGTACAGTATCTGTAATAATAAAAAATTTTGCACGATTAAATAGTGGAGAATTATTATTAGGTTTAATGTTGTCATAATTAATTGCGTCATTTTCTCCATATTTTTTGTAAGTATACTTGTTGCTCTACTAATAATAACAATAATAATAATAATTGTAGGTAGCTATGTTGTACATTGTACATAAATATTTTTTTGTAAGAAGAATGATTAAAACCATTTTGTCTAAATATAATAGTTTTTCTTTTACCTTTAGTAGGACTTTTAATACAATATATATATGTACATGTATATATAATTAATTAAGAAAAAGGTAAAATCAGATTTTTGATTTATACACACGGTTTTATCATATTTAATATAATATATAGATTTTTTTTTCTTTCTTGTCAAAGTCGAAATATTCAAGGTACATTGGTTAATAACAGTTTTATAATTTTTTTAGATAAATTTTTCTCTATATGATCTTAATTTAATATATATTTAATTTATATATGTACATGTACGTAACATACTATAGGTGTCTGACAAACTATGTTTCTTTGATTTGAGAATTTTATTCGTATGGATTGTTTTTTTTTGTAAATATTATTCAAGTGTTTCTACTTTTGGGTAATGTACAGATACAATAAAACTCTTTTTTTTGGAAAAATTTGACCAATTTATTCCAATTTATTTTGTTTTTTTTTGGCAAGGAGAGATTTTATCTTTTTTTTGGTGTACAATTAATAATTTAATTAATATTACTTTTTTCGGATTGTTGTGGTCATTGTCAGTGTCTGTGTATGAATTGAAGTCCCCTACACATTTTTTTTATAATTTACATGATAAAAAATATTCTTATCTTCCTCCCTACATTTATAAATCCCTTTCTTTCTTTGCACAATTAAAATTTCATATTTAAATATTTACATTTTTAGTTATATATCGTCATAATGTAATCAACATAAGGAAATTTCTCTAATATCTTTTTTCCATTTTTCTTTCATTTAACAAAATTCGTTCTCTCTCTTTTCTCTTTTCCAAAGTTTGATTTTATTCTTTGTGGTTGATTTAAATTTTAAAATATATTAGTTATGTTAGCATTTTGCCTCGACGCAGAAAGTCTAATTTTTTTACCACTTTACACTTAAGTACCTACTTGTTCAATTTTTAGTATGAAATAAAATTAATTAAGGTTCTGTATATTTAATTTCAAGCTAAAGAAATTAATTGTTAACCCTTTCTCTTTGGGCTAAATTTTTTTTTGACAAATTGAACAATAAAATTGACATTAATTAAATAAAAAAAAATGTTTAGAGAGTTAGTTTAAGTTGAGGATGTGGAATTTAAAATTGTTCAAATATCACATTTAACCTTTCATATCGACATAGTTAGTTGCACTATAATGACATGATATTTGTTGAAAACGATTAAAAATTAAATATTTTTCACATGATTTAATAACATCTGTATGTACAATTTAATATCTAATCGACTTTGAATTCATTTTAAAATATTTTAATTATATTATTATTATGTCTACTCCTTTAACTTTAATAACAATAAATTGATCTAATCTACATTCATTACATATTAATATGTATTTAAGTAACTTTAATAATTATGATTTCATTGTAAATAAACTTGTGGTCAAGTCCTTGTCTCCTCTAATTTGACTTGTTAAAAATTAAATACTTTTTCTCCTTTTGTCATACATAATTCTGTATTTTCTCTCTCTCTTTTTTTATGATTTTGTCTCTTTTCTATTGTTAAAATGTCATTTTTTTGATTCTAAATTAATATACAATATAATTTTAATTGTTGTAATTAATGTACTGTATACACTTGTTTTTCTTGTTGCTTGCTGCATCATGATTTTGACTCTGATAAAATTTCAAATTAAAAAAGTGTGGTGGTTTTGACTTTCTCTCTTTTTGTTGAGTGATTAAATATTTAACTGATTAGTAATTTAATTAAAAAAATAAAATAATTTAAATTTTTTTCTTCTTCTTGATTTAAAAATAATACTTTCTATCTCTATGCCTTCTTCCGATCCTCATGAGCCTTTTTAACCACAGCCAATTTGGAATGTGGGTCTCGTACAGGGAGTCCTGTGTATGGAGCATCACGTGTTCCATGAAGCATCAATCCCCATTCTTTTAACCAACCATTTTGTGGTATTTCACCCGAAAACCGAACCTAGTTAAAATAAATAAAGGGATAAAATTTATTTAATAATTAGTATTTATATTGATAATTAAAATATTTTTCTATTTACCTCCAAAGTCCACGTTCCACGTGGATTCTCCCCCCATGTATGAGTCGTCATGAAGGGCCACTTGACAAATCCGTCATGTTTGTCATCGTCATTTGGTCTCCGACTTAGTATCATTGACCTGAAAACACAAGAGCTTTCTTTTATTAGTAATGAAACACAAAAAGAGAGAGAGAAAAAAAACTCCCGTACGGGGACATTCATTCAAAATCCGGGTAAAATGAGGAAAAACACATTTGACAAAGAGGGAAATGAAGGAAAAGCCCTTTGGCAAATGGTTTTATTTACTTGTGTTGTGTGTTTCATCAGAGGACAAAAGAAGAAAGTCAAGGAAGAAGGGATGAGAAGGAAGAGAGAGAGAGAGTCATCAAATTGTAAGGATTGAAATGATCCCCTAGAGTCTTACCAACCACTTTTCTTGTCCTATTAACGTTATTACAGTTTCTACATTCCATGACATTTTAAGATCAATGTCTTCCCTTTTCTCTCTCTCTCATGGACTCTATTAAGATAAATTGTTTCCTCATCCGTCCTCTCTTTTTATTCTCTCCCAAGGGCTCTCTCAGTGTATCTGTATCCCTTGAAATGATGTACAAAATTTACATCACCTACTCTCTCTAAACAATTTAATAGACCAAATTCATTTAATTCCTTTTTTATACTAAGGTACATTTTTGTATACTGAAGCTATATAAAATTGACTACACTTTGTAAAATAATAATAGGAATTTTATTTCATATAGTTACATACACAGTGTATGATACACTGTGTGTGTGTGTGTGAGAAAGAGAGAGAGAGAATTAATGAATTTTACTCTGCTCATTATTTTTTATCCAGACTCTCCCGTCTTGAGATTTTAGTTGGAGGGAAAATTGCATTAAAATAATGAAAGAAAAACAATTTAAGGATGAAAAAATATAAGAGACTTTCAAGTTAAGACCAACAAAATTTCAAGGTCTCCAACGTCATTTTCTACTCAACTCGAAAGAAAGTAAATCTGTCTAAGGTGTTTTGAGACACTAAGAAAAAAGGAGAGAAAGTAAATGAAGAATTTTTTTGAGATAAAAAATCCCCACAAGAAACTGAGTCCTCTGTATCCTTCTCAATCTTTTATTTATAGCCAACATATGTAGTACAGATACATGGTCATAGTCTTAGACAAAATGGAAGGGAATTATACAAAAAGAAGATTGTCAGAGAGAACAAAAGAAGAACAAGGTTACATTTCCATATAGAACGTAATTACACAATTGTACACTGGAGCAGATGAACGAGAGAAAGTCTTTCTCTAGGATTTCCGGATCAAGGATTTAGATAAGGAGAATGAGAGAAAGACAAAATCAATGAGAAAGTCTCTCAAATGTAGAGAGTAATGAGGAGGAGAAAGTACATGTGTGTAAATATAGCACAAAAAAAGGGGGGAGGATATTGTACCATTGGCCAAAAGAAATGAACAAAGTTGACACATTATTTAGTACCAAGAAAAACGGAATTGAGGAGTTGAATCGATCATACAATAATATATAAGTGTACATACTACTATATTATATAATATATATACATATATGTAGAAGAAAAGAGGGGGAGAAAGTTTAAAGAAAGAAAAGTTTACCGAGTGCCCATGGGAGAAGAAAGGAACATTTGCACAGCTCCCCGCCGGGTTGAATTCAATGTGATGACTGCCTGAACGTGTTCCAGGTAGTCCACTTGTGTTTCCGTCCCTTCACAAGCCTTTGTCTCCAGCTTCAAGATCAAAGAACTCCCACGGTTTGGAATGACACTGTGAGTAGGAGAGACACAAAATAGGAGCATGTCAAACTTGGAGCAAATCATTGTCCTTTTTTCTCCTATAATCTAACCAAGTAGCCATTCTCACTATTTCTAAATATTCCCCCGTTTTGTATAACACTAACTATATAACAGCTCAACTTTTTTTAACTTGTTCTCCAACCAATAAACTATTTTTCAAGACAAAAAAAACGAGTCAAATTACTTGTTGGTTATAAAGAAAGAGAGAGCAATAAATAAGGGAAGTAAAAAATACATTTAAAAAATTCTTTTGAAAATAAATGTACTTTGTAAAACATTTTCTCAAGTTAAAAAACCCAGACATTTTTCCAAAAAAAAAACTGCATCCTCTTGACCTTGCACACGCTAAAAATAATTCTAACCTTTGACTACAGGCATGACTGAAGATGAAAGTTATTTTGAATGATTTTAATTAAATTAAAGTGAACCTCAAGTATTTTAGAGAGAAAGGGAAAGAGAAAGTTGAAAAAAAACAAGGTCAACTTACTGATACTTGGTAATACTGCCGCCATCGCAGTGATAACGTGCGGGAACTGTTTTCCATTCTTTAGATAATGCAACCATGGCTCCAGCATCCAAAACCCCAAAACCAAACAGATGATTAAACTCAAGCCCCACCCCATTCATTGTCCAGTGAAATCTTCCCTTGGCATCAAATAATGAATTTCTCTTTGACGTTAACACCGTCAAGTGTTGAATGTCTCTCCATGTGAGCTGAGGACTAAAAAAAAAGAGAAAGTGTATAAAATTATACTCCCATCTTCTTGATCATTGACACAAACAAATTACAATTCTCCATTTCTTACTCCCACAGTTTCAAAGTTAAAGTCAACGTCTCAAATTTAATTTCTTTATCCAAACACGTCTCTCTCAAAGAGTCTGAGTTGATTCAAAATTAACATTTACAGTTGAGTAAACTGAGACTATTCCACTAATTGGTAATTCACACACACTAGTTGGTTTATACATAAGAGAGAGAATGAGGAGACAAGTAAAAAAAACACTGGAGAATTAATTCTATTACTTGTACACTCTCACTTTATGGAAATCCAACTACTAAACTTAATTCCATTTTAGAATTTGTAATTTTTTTTTATAGCGTGGGCAACAACAAAACTTAATTGATGACTGAAGCTGAAGAGAGACAATAAAATGAAGAAAGTTTTTTTTTCTAGAGAGAGAGAAAGACAAAAACTTACTTGGCTTCCAAGGCTAGAGCAAAAACACCGGCTGCTTCAGGCTATAAATATAAATTAAAAATAATATTTTATTATAAATCATCATTTATTATGTTGACAATTAAATTTTTTTTAAAAAAACTATTTATTATCATACCGCCGCAGCTGAAGTTCCAGAGTGACTCTTGGTACACTTTCCATATAAATCAGTTGTAGCCTATTTGAGAGAGAAAGTGAAAAAATGGGCATGTAATTTATGACAATGTGATAAATATTTTATTATATTTTTTTATATATATAAACTTTCCCTAATACTTAAATACTTTTTTTTGTCTATTTTCTTTCTACTTAATCCTCAGTCGTCCTAGTTAAAAGAGTCGTAAAAAAATGTTCCTTTTTTTACAAGAGAGAAAGTAAAGAGACAAAGACACGTGGATTAAGTACACAATTATTTACAGTCCAGAGTCTACACATAATAGCCCTCTTTCAAGTCTCATTAAGTTGAACATAAAAACTATAAAAATTAATTACAACTTTACCATCTGTAAAATTTATATAGTTCTACATTCTACATTGTGTCTATATTCTCTCCACAAAAAAAATAAAGTAAAAAAAGGGGAGGGGGACAAGAGAAAGTTGAAGATTTTTTTTACAAGACGAAAAAGAAGGACTTACGACGCCGGTGTTGGGGTCCTTGGCTCCATTGCTGAAAGTGGAAGCTAAAGTTGAAGAGCAAGACTCATCATAGTGGGCATTCTGTCCATCATTAATGGCTGAGTTGATTGAGATGGTCCACATAGACGCCGCATAGCCGTCCGCATTACAGTCGTCATCCTCTCCACCATCTCCACTAGCCCACACGTAAATATTTCCAAGACCATTCCTCCCCTACATAAATTCCATCCATTTTATTCTCAACACTTTCTCCTTTTTATTTTACTACCCACTCCTCTCCTACTTTCTCTTTTAGTCCATTTTTTAGGTGAAAGTAGGTGAAGCTTTTCATTTTGGAACGTGAAGAAATTTCGAGGAAGTATGTACAGTGTGCAACACGTGGAATACATAGAGAAATTTATTTTGGAGAGAAAGTAAAAGAGAAAGTAGTCAAATAAATTTTATTTTACGAGAAAAAAAGGTCACCTCATTGACACCCCTAACGATGGCCCTCATGGTGGCATTTCGTGGTCCATCAACTGTCTTACCTGTTAAATTATCCAATAAATTAAATTAAAAAATTGTAATGCATCGAAAATATATTTTAAAAAATTTTGTGGCTCACCATCGTCGGCTGTAAAAAATTAAAAAAATTTCAATAAATAATTTGTATTTAAAAATATGATTTTTTTTAAAAAACTAAAATTTTAAGTTAACTTACTTGGCCCCCAAGAAGCGCTGTAAATATCAATTAAATTAGGTTCATGCCCCATCGAATTTGCTTCAATCAAGTCAGTCATGTAGGGCTGGTCTAACATTCTTATCCCTAGAAAAAAAATAGAAAAAATTGCAATTTAAATTCAATTATGGGAACATTTAACAGACAAATGACTTTTTCAAAAAGTCTTTTTCATTTGTTACTAAAAAAGAGTTATTATAACTACAATGATCATTTTTATTTTATTTTTATGACTCTGTAGAGTCACATTTCCTTTTTTTTTAAAAAAGAGAAAGTCCATGAGCCATGAAAATATTCTAAATGACTGCATTTTGTTATTGCGTAATGTACCCCACGCATTTAAAATTGTGCGGAAGCTAAAAATGGAGTCGTGGGAGGAGGAGTGACTAATATGCATATGCATAAAATTCTCTATAAATTTCTCATCAAAATTATTCCAACATTAAAATTCTGCTTCTGACATTTCCCTTCCCGTTCTAAATATAACAAGTGTGTGGAAAACAACATCCGACTCCTTGTGACGATCATAATATTTCATACGTAAAGTTAATTTTATACTTTTTTAGAGTTAAATTTAGTAGAGAAAGTTTTTTTAGAAAAAGTTGTCTAATTTTCAAAACCAGAATATCATGTTCATGTACGCAGTTTTTAATCGAATTGGAGACAAAAAGAATATAATAATTTATTTTCAAACAAATGGCAAACTACCATGAAATTGAAATGTGTACAGTCCTTAACAAAAAAAAGCCCGAGCTTTCACATGACACAAAAAAGATGAGTGAAAGTTAATTAAAAGAGAGAAAAAAACCTTTTTCTTTCTTTCTAAAGACTCCACATTGTGATTCCACTTGTTAAATTGTAAAGAATCTAATCATGGAAATTAGTACACTAGTAAGTACATGGAATTACCAGTACTACAATTTATAATTCATGCTCCGTTCCTCCATAGAAAAAAAGTTGGGAAAAATAGACGATTCATGATACTAGAAATGGTATAAGAATATGTATAAGAAAGGTATAAGAACATTGTTCCGTTGAAAAAAAGAGAAAGCTAGAAATTTTGGACTTTCTCTTTCTCTTGTCGTAGCATCAATTTATTTTTTGATTCAGTGCCAATCGATGTCCTCATCTGGATCAGAAAGAAATGGGAAGTAAGGTAAGGCAAGTTCTATTTTTTGTGAGATGAAAGAGACGAACCATCATTAAAATGACTACCACGTTCCCTCCCTCTCCTCATCCATCCTTGTCCCAAATGTTTTTTTTTATCTTTTGAAATTCCATGCTCTATTCAACCTTCTCCTCCATCATTTGCATAAATATGCATGACTTGAACAAAATTTTATCTTATATTTTGACACACACACATTGTCATGCAGATGGAGTGAAAGCCTGTTCAATAAATTTTCTCCCATTTTTTTCTTATGTACAGTGTAATCTAGTTACTTGAAGGTTATTTTCTATTTGGAAATATATTTTGAAAAAAATATCCATCATTTTCAAGTAGAAAAAGAAAAGTGTATTGTTTTTTTGAAAAAAAATTAAATTTCTTTTGTTTCGTGTAAAATTTAAAGTTGGAGAATTTAAAAAGAAAGCCACAATTTCAATTTTTATTGACATTTGACAACTCTCAATTTGCGTCATCATGAATTGTGGTAGCATGTGTTCAATTGAAATTTTCAAGTTGGCAATTTATTTCAGAGTGTATTTGATAGAGAGAAAGAGAGAAAGTGGTGAAAGTAGAAAAAAAAGACGGAGGGACGGATGGGAGGGAATTTAAAAGGTGGTCCCATTGAAATCGTAGTTTGTTGTTGAGAGTCACATTTAAATTTCCTGTTCATTTGTACCTCAACCCATCTCTCTACAGATAAACTCCTCCTCAGTGTAAGTGAGCTTGGAAGAGAAGAAAATAGAGAAAATGGGCAAGTACGCACACACAAAAACTTTCTTCATGGCTTCTCTCTCCACTTTCTCCTACTTGAACGCCCACATGAATCTTCCTCTTGCATGTCCTCCTTTTCTTTCTCTTCTGCTTTCTCTCTCTCTCTCTCTCTTACCTCGTCATTCATCCTGAGAGAGTCTCCTTGAAAGGGATGCATTGCTTTGGAAAAAAATTTATATAATTCTCCGATGGCCATTTACTCTCCGTACTTTCTCCGTACTTTTTGTACATGAAGAGGAGACGAAAAAAAATTGTAAAAAAGTCTGCTCATGACATGAATTACACACGCAAATCTTAACCGTAATAGCACCGTCTACACTTTTTTTACATGTCTTAAGTAGTAGAGATTTGAGACATGAAAAAAAAGAAAGTTTTCTCAATTCTTTCCAACTTGACTACTTGACAAGCTTTCGCTTTTTTTTGAAAATAATTTTCTTCCCGTCAAACACAATTTTTTTTCTCTAGGCCATATAATTTTTTGTAAAACTATTAAATGTCTTAAATACAGATCTGTAACACCCGCCCTTGTCCTCGAAAAACTAGGCTAAATTAGTAAATGAATGTTAATTCATAATTCTAACCACAATTAAAATAAATTAAGATAGTGATTGTGAAAAAAGTTTTTTGTATTGTGAAAGTACATGTGTACAATTAAAAAATATGTACAAGAGAAAGAAAGTAGGAGAAAGATGAAAGTTGATTAGGTTGATGGAAAAGTTGAGAGAGAGAGAAATTGTTAAATAAAAAACGCACACAAAATTTTCTTCTTTTGTTCTTGTTGAGTTGAGCTAAAGTCGAAACCAAAAGTTTAAGATTGCTTTCATGTGTCGTCTCATTCTCTTTTTTAACTCACAAACCCATTACAGTTTTTTTTGTGTTATATATTCATTTATATAGTTAAGGTACTTTCTCTCACTTGGAGAGAAAATATGAGAGATTGGGTATGACAACACACAAGAGTTTGTAGCTTTTACCCAAAGTACCAAAAAATCTATCCCCATGAATAAAAGGCTCCACCACTTTTCTCTCATGTTGAGGAATCTGAAGACGAAGAGAGAAAGAAGGCAGATTCTGGATTCTCTTGTAAAGTCATTCTTTGTTCAATAGTGAAAACTTTCTCCAGTCTCTCCTCCACATTTACTTTTCTATGTACAAAAAAACATGAACATGGAAAGTAAAGAGTAGAGGCACATGGATTGTATGTATAAAGCTCGGTAAAGAACTCTTGATGAGATTCCCTTTCAATATCTTTTTCACTGTGTGTGTGTCCCTACTACTTTCTCCTACTTTCTCTCTTACTTATATGTGTAAAAACAAAGTCTAAAGTCTTTTCTAAGAAGAATCTTTTTCACGCAGAGGAGAATTTACTGAGGACTGTACACTCTACATGGTAACCGTTAGATTGACGTCAATTGCACAGAGAAAACTACACACGGCTTGACTTAACTCTCCTTTCTCATTTTTTGTGGGGGTAAAACCACAAGAGCTCTTTAGAGCCAACAAGAACCGACTCAAGAGAAAGTTGGCGAGTAAGAAAACTTACTTTCTTTTTTCTTTTTAAAAAAATAACATTTTCCTTATCCATCCTCTTCTAAAACTCTTGTACTTGACAAGTCTATAATTTTTTATATTTTTTTTCTACTGTAGATAGAACCGAGTCTACTGTCTTTGTCTTTAAAAGTTTTTTTTGAGGGAGGGAGTTTGTCAAGTGTACAAATAATATTTGAGATTGACAAAATAATTTATTAACTTTATTTGGGAATACATATATATTGAGTGGGCCAAAACATTAATTTTATTTAATGTAATATGCCCCACAAATTTTTAATTGAATTGTGTGTCTCTTGTTAATTTAATTAAATATTGATTTAAAAGACAAACTTTTTAAATTAAATGACTCACCTGCAACTTTTGAATCATAGGCTACTCCAACACCACAAATACCATTGTCTCGAGCAGCTGAGACTTCTCCAGCACATCGTGTTCCATGACTGTAATTAAACACAAAAAATTAATTATTATTTTATTTTATTTAAAAACTAAATATTTTTAATTTAATTTAATCAAGTTGATTGAATCAACCATTTTATTCAGTAATAATTTATCTCTGTAGTATTCTGCCACCATTTTGTGATTACAAAAAATCAACCTTTTTAAATGAGAGTTTCAGTCTACAATATAAACTTTTATGTATATTTTTTATCTTTGATTAAAAGTATGGAAAAATGTATAATTAATTAATTAGCTCCTTTTTTAGGAAAAAACGGAGAGGATTTTATATTTCAACGAGATGAAATATGTACAATATGTACATATGCAATATGATATGAATATGGCGTAGTACTAGAAACGTATATAGTTGAAACAACAACAATTTCTGAAAAAAAGAGATGAGATCATTAGAACCCTCATCAAAATCTCTCAAAAGAAGAAAAAAAAAGCTTTTCACAAATCAAGACAAAAACAATGGATATATTTTACTTTGATAAAATATAATGAACCAGCATTTAAATTGTACACGAGAGAGAGAGAGAGAGAGAGGTCCTTAGCTTTGAAAAAAAGGAGAGAAAATCTACAACATGAAAATAGTGTGCTACGTACATAGCTACATTTAATAATATAATACAAAATTTTATAATTACTTTTTGAAACTATTATCTGATTATTTTTCTCTATTTAAATTCCACGAGAATCTAATGATCACACCATCATCCCTCATCATTATCTCTCCTACTTTCACTTTTTCCAATGAAATTACTAAATACCACAAATCCTATATACCGTTGATAGAAATGTAACTTTTGATTTTGATTGAAACTTTTTAATTTGAAAAATAAATTATTCTTTGTAATATAAGCGTGACTATAATAAAAAGGAGGAATAATATTTATTTTTAAAATGTTTTGTACTATTCATGCATAAACTCAATATTTTATTCAAAGAGACTTCACCAGTTGTATCAATAAAACAAAACCAAGTAAAATTTAACCATTGGGGTATTCCATACTATGGACTCCATAGACTTTCTCTCTCTCTCTCTCTTATAGTTTTCTAGAAAAGTTTATAAAGTCTATGAATATTTATGGAGGAGAGGAGATCAAACAAGTTTTTGTTTCAATGCTGGTGGAAAAAAAAACTTTGTCAAGTTTTCTGCATTGAAATGATGGATCAATATTTTGAAACAATTAAATTTATACAAATAAACGTCTACAAGTCTACAGTCATGGGGTGGTGTTTCGTGTTGTGAAAAAAGGGATAAAAGTTGGCGAATCAAGAGAAAATAAAGTGGAACGGATAAGAAAATGTCAGTTTAGAGGAGTAAAATAAAGAAAGAGTCAGTTGGAATTGAAGAAAATTCATTTCTTAAAAAAAACTATTCCACCAGCTTTACTTGTATTAGTAGCCAGAGAGAGAGAGAGAGGAAAAGGGAAAAGGAAATTAAAATAATGCCTCAAGTAACTCAAGTAGTTATATAATTCTTTTTCTCAGAACCAAATTGAATGAGATAGTAAGACTAGCAGTAGTTGTGTGTGTGTGTTGTAGTAGCATAACAAACGCCTCTTGTATTTCTAGACACCATACTTTTTTTGTTTGGAAAGGTTGGGCTTGTAAAGCTCATGCTGACAATAGTCTTCTTGGATTATTCTGCTCCAATTATTTTTGGATGAATTTTCTACTTTTTCTATCCCTTCCCCCTCCTCTTTCAACCCCCCCCCCCCTTAATATTAGACAATTCAGATAAATTCACAGTGTGGAAAACTAGATAGCCCTTAGCCCTTTCTCTGTGTTCACATTTTCTGTTTTAAATTTGTCATCTAACCTCAAGGAGTACTAAAAAACACTTCAAACAATTTTACTCGACTATCACTATCCCCTTCTCTCTCTCTGTGCTTTCTCTTTAATAAAAAAATAGACGTTGTCACCTCCCATCACTTTAGTGACTCTTGAATTGTTTGAGACAAAAAAATTAAAAATTGTAGCGTTCTAATTTGACATTCAACAAGTTTCCAAAATAAAAGAGTGACACATTCCTCATTCCAGAATATAATTAAAAATATTTTGAAATGATTCTTTAAAAAATGAGACAAAAAAATGGAGAAAAAATTTCAAATTAGACAGATACAGAATTGAATAGGGGATTGATAATAGGGGCTAAAAATAGGGGACAATATAGAAGAAAGGTTTGTAATAAAATAAATATAAAATAAATGTCAATTTTTTCGACAATAGCCACTATAACGTTTTTTGTATGTACACAAGTACAAATATATAAAAGTTGTAGGTATACAGAGAGAGAAAAATAAATTAAGACAGATCAATCAAAATGGTGACTATGGCCAGTGACAAGTTGAGAGTTTGACGTCATTGATCATGTCAAGTAGAGGAGAGAGGGAGACAATGTTGTATGTACACAAAGTATATAAATATCACCTTGATCCTTCATCCCATATTCTCTCTCTCTCTTTGCCTACCATTAAATCTCTCACAAAATACAATTCACTCTCGTAAAAGCTCAAAGTGTGTGTCTACAACTGAAGCCATTATCATTACATGGTGAATTTATGTGGGGTTTTAGCTAATATAATTTGACAACAGTATAATATTCTCTCTCTCTCTCTAATCGTCTCTCTGCAATTTAACTCGTAGCTGGTGTCCAATTTGTTTGATTAAAAAAATTGCTTCATTTTCTTGGCCGTGTGGACAGGACACAAAGTGGGGCTCCTGGTGGCTATCCACTCGTCTCTCTCTCTCTCTTGATTGCTTATATACCTGTCTATAAATTGTAGAATGTGTTTTGTGTAAAATAATACTAAATGAACATTTCCATGTTGATCAGACTAAAAAAAAGAAAGATTTTTTTTTCTGACTATTTACATGAGTCGCCTCAACATTAAATTATATTACTCAATTTATTCTTCTCATTTTAATTTCCCTCACTCATTGTCAGTCCCATGTCTTTTCTATGATTAGTACAGATACATAGAAAATTAAGTAAAAGTGAAATCATGACAATTTTCAATTATTTCTTTACAGAGCTTGACATCTAACAGTTTAGAGTTACAGACTGTAAATATTTAATTTAATTTAATTTTCTAATTTAATTTTTCATTTCAAAGACACAAAATTGACAAAAAAATTTCTTCTTAAAAATTTCCTCTAAAAAAAGTAACAAGATTCAACTAAATAATGAAGAAAAAAAGAAGCCAGTTAAATTAAAAATAAACTTTCACGTTCTTTTATTATTATTGAATCACTCCAATAAAAGATAAGAGGATAAGAGTAAATAATGTCGGATAAATATTTAATTTTAGTGAAAGTTTTTCTCTCTTTTTTTTACAAGAAAAATAAAATAAAAATGACTTCAATAAGTAATGGCTTTTTCTTCATTTCCCAATCCTCAAAATTTATGCCATTCTCTATGGGGAATTAAAGCTTTTGGGATAAATAAAGAAGAAAAAAAAACTGTTGGACTCAGATGGAAAAAAAAGAGAAAGGACTGTCAAGTCAGTTGGAAAGAGAAAGCGAAATCACATAAATATATAGGTCGACTAACTTTAGGTATCTGTAACTTAGACTATCATAGACAGTGGGAGAGGAAAGGGGGTACGCAGGTGGAACGAAATATCTGTAGAGTGAGACTTTGCCTCTTGGCTCTCGAAGGAAGAGAAACAGCTGGGCATGAATTATTCAAAAGGATTGTTGACTGTACACACACAACCCAAGTTCTTCTGCCATCAACTCCCAGTTTCATGACGATTCACCCACAGAGAGACGCAAAAACACATTCTCCAGTCGTCGTCAACGTTCAGGATGCAGGAGCACGCAAAATTCAAGAGCAGAGAGAGAGAAAGAGGAGAAAGGTCAATATAAAACATTTTCCCCTTCATTTTTTTCTGTCCCTGTCCCTCTACCCTCAAGACCCGGGTTCTTTACCCGAGTCTTGGCTACACTCTCATTCTCCTACTGATACATTCAGATAGCCTAACTATGATAGACACTCTGTCTCTATAGTGCGTCGTAGTTGACTCTGGCTGACAACGCTTGAATATTTCAATTGAAATGATGACATGCCCATATGACGTTGACAATTCCCCGTCCCCCCCTTTTCGAGAGGGGGAGGAGGAACAAGTCAAACTTCAAACTGAATCATTTGAATTTATATTTGAACTGGCGACAAATAAAATTAATTATTTACAATAAAAAAAACCCCGTTTCGGTTTTTACCTGTTAAACCAGTCATCAGTGTAGCGTGGGAATGGGAAGGGATCGTTACTGCTGAAGTCGTAACTTGCCTTGGCGTTCTAGAATAAGTGGGGAAAAAAATTAAAAATAAATAAATTGTTGTTTTTCACCCTTTTTTATTATTTAACTCGTTTCCTTTTTCATGGTCAAAAGCAATTAATTATTATGTAAGATAGACACACACAACTCACAACTAGTAAACAAATATTTATTATGCTATTTTTTTTCTTTTAAAAAAATAAACTTTTCCAATTATAACTTTCTCCTCTCAATCTTCACAAAAAAACGTGTCCTTGGTATCATCTTTGAAGCGCAAACTTTTTTTCTAATAATTTTTTTTACTTTCTTTTTTTACTTAATCAATGAGAATGAGAGTAAACATATTAAAAAATGTGTTCATGTTGTAAATTGATTTTTTTATACTTTTATATCAAAATTTTAACTTTTTTTTTACTTCAAAAAATAAATTGTGTTTCATTTTTTTATTATTAGAAAAAAGATGAAAAAGAGGCTAGACACACATTAAATGGATTTTTTTTATCTGTATAGAAGTATTACAAAACTTATTATTATTCTTTTGAGCTTCCAAATTGAAAATGAAAAAAAGAAGAGTCAAAATTCATTGGGGGATATGATCCCCAATAAAAATTTTTAGAGTTTAAAAAATCTTTTTTTTTTGAAAAAAAAAACTTACAAAATTGTATTTCAAATCAAGGTGCATGTAGTCGACACCATCATCCATAATGGCTGTTGTTACATTTTTGCCTGTTCAAAAAAATATGTCATGATTTAATTAACTTGTGAAGATTAGAAAAAAAAATTAATTTTATTTTTTAAAAAACAATTTATAATAAAAAAGTCATAAAAAAATCACCTGTGATCCCCTGAGCCCAAGCCGCTTCCACATTTAAGTCCAGCCTTGGTTTCCCTCCATTTTGTCCTGTATTTTTCTGTAAAGAAAAAATAAAACAAATTCATGACACAACATTACAATAAAAAAAGAACAAGAACGGCAACCTTTTTTACAGTTTAGTTTTTTTTTTCATTTCATGTCGGGGGTCATAAAACACCGGAGATGTGGAGTGCCACCAGTACAAAAGTGTTGTTAGGAGTGAAAAAATACATAATAGGAGAATAGGAGAAAGCTGGGCATAATTTTCTCTATTCATTTTATTATTCATTTGAACACATTGTGTTTCAATTGAAATCCTTGGATTTTGGTTTTCAATATTTATACAATTTTTTTCTACTATTACGGGCCATACATTTTTCTGTCTATGTACGTCACCTAAAATATTAATAACATATAAAAAAGTGGCAATACAAAATAAACGTCAATATTTTGAGTACCCACTTTCTCCACAAAAAAAGAATTTGAACGCCCCCTCAAAAAAGATTTTTTTGCAGACAACATTTGAACACACAGAATGTTTTTCTCTGTAGTTTTTTTGGGACTAATTTAAAATAAAAGAAATGGCAACTACAAATTGCAACCTCTTGTATTTGTTTTGTGTGTGTGCATTTTTTGAGTATGTGAGAAAGATGAAAGGTGAAATTTAATTCTTATGATTATCAAAAAAAAGACTACCTTTCTCTCTCTCTAAAAAAAACTTTTTGCTGACAGGAAAAAAAACCCAATTGTTATTTTCATGCATGTTCTATCCTGTCAAAAAATATTTTTTTCTATTAAATTTTGAAATGTAGACTTTCTTCTTTATTTTTTCTCCACGTCACCATATTTCCAAGAGTGAATGAAGGTTTTGAGATGTAGAGACAAGAGAGGGGGAGAAAACTAGTGGAAAAATTGTAGGGATAAGCAGAAAAAGGATACAATTGAAAAAAAAGGAAAAGTGAATTTCCAAGAAAAGGAATGAATTGAGATGGATAAGTACACAAAAATAAGTTTATCCCCCTCTCCAAATGTTCTCTTAAGGTAAAAAAAAGAAAATCAAGAAGAGAAAAAAGGCGAGAGAGAAATTAATAATAAAAGGGAATCAAAATTCTGGCTTTAGAAACAATAACGTACATATGTACAACCTACAACAAATATGTACATTATATAATAAGAATTATACTCTTGTATTTTTTTCCAATTCTTTTGTTTCATTTTGAGCAGCTTTTTTTTCAGAGTTGGAGTGAGACAAACAAAGGATTATATTTGAGGCGAAAAGACAAAGGAAATTCTTAAAATCAACCATCCCTTTTTTCTCTTTCTCCTTCCCATCAGCCTTTTTTATATATTTTTTCATGTGACTTGTCAGAGGAGAAAGTTGATACAGAAATCAAAGTCAAAAACCTTTCACTTACATTCTGACAATTTTCTAGTCTATTCAAAAAATAAAATAAATGAAAGAATAGAAAAATATGTAATATTGAGTACAATACAAAATTTACACTCTTATTTTATTTTGCCAATATTAATTGAATAGGCTAGAAAAAAGTATTACAATTTTGAATAAAAAAATTCTTTTGGCTCTTCAACTGTGATTTTGGCTAAAAATAAAAAATTAAAAATTAAACTTGACAAGTCTCACATTGAATTTGAACTAAAATTATGTAGTTTATTTGTGTGGGAAAGATAAAAAAAGTAAAATATTAATTTTTGTACCCAAATTCCCTTAACAGAATATTTTTAGTAAGAGAAAAAAAAATGTTTGACATTTTAAAATTCGCCTACACTTTTCTCTCTGCCATATGCACCTTTAGGAAAGAGACTAAAAAGGAACTTTGATATGAGGGCTCATCTATTTAATTCCCTTGAAAATTATTAATTATTTAATCTTTTTTTGAGTCAACTAATAATCCAGCCTGGAGGAGACTAAAAAGAAGACAAATATGGGAGGGGGGGGGGAAATAATTGTTAGAAAAAGACAACAAAACTCTCGTCTACAACACAACAAGCCCTCAAGGTCCATCAACCTAATTAAATTGAGAGCTAATTAGCTAAGCATCCTCATGCACACATGTATACACGTATAGCTCATACGTCACAGTTTGAGCATCTTTTTTCAACCAATAGCCCATCCCTGACTCATCCTTGTTCTACATTGTACATTCAACATGGGGAAAGTTAATAAGGTCAATTTTTCCATTTTTTGTAATAAAATATAATAATTTGTGTGCAAAAATTTTACTAAAAATATTTAATTGTTTGCACTTAACCTCTCCAACGAGATCGCGTACTCTTATCCAATCCCTGTTTAGCCCATGGACATGGACAAAAATAAATGATAAATTGATACTGACAATTATGTGCTCCATACTTTCTCTTGAAACCTGTCACTGTCAAAAATGATGATCAAATCGCCTGTCATGTGTCATCCTACTTGAAATAAAAAATATATTTGCAACAAGGTTAAACTCAATTTCACTTCTTTTTTGTTTCTAGTCCTACACGTACATATTTATACCCTCTTGATTGAATTGAAGAGAGACACGCCATACGAAAATATAGCAGAAAAAATGGAAGAAAATGAGGGAGAGAATTTTTTTTGTTTGATTTTCCAGCTTTAAAAAAAGACGACAACCATTTTCATTCCATTTAATGGGAATGTAAAAGGAAAAGAAAAATGAAATGGAGGAAGAGACCAAAAAGAAAGTAGAAATGAATTCTCCTTGTTCGATTTTTTCTCATTCAAATGGCTTTCTCCTTCTTTCTTTCCTCTCTTGTCAAGCATAAAAAAAATCAGAGAGAGAAATACCATGATTTGTACGTGTGTACATATACAGAGACACACACACACACAAAGAGGAAGTCTGAGCTGCTTATATTGTACATATTCTCACTGTTTCTAGAGTCTTCTTTTCTGTTGCTTTTTTCAACAGCATTTCAAATCATAAGACTCTCAATAGATAACAAAAAAAAGAAGTTTTTTAAATATAAAAAAGAGAGAAAGCTTGCAATTACGATCTCAAACATAGACAACTTTTT
This sequence comes from Arrhopalites spinosus, assembly GCA_034700945.1. Classification (NCBI taxonomy): domain Eukaryota; kingdom Metazoa; phylum Arthropoda; class Collembola; order Symphypleona; family Arrhopalitidae; genus Arrhopalites; species Arrhopalites spinosus. Next base: position 265,009 of record JAQIVZ010000002.1, read on the forward strand.
TTCTCTCCGTTCTGACAAACAAAAGATTTTTCACAAAGAAAGGGAAAATTCACTCAGCAAGAAAATTAAATGTATGTACTGTATTTTTGTCTATATATTTATATTCTATTCAAAAGAGGGACTCTTTTTTTCTCATCTTTTTCTTGTCTTCCTCTGAGAACAAAAATCGAGTCTTTAACAAGACCAAGAGAACTTTCTCTTTTTTTTGAAAGCCTCTTTCTCTAAAATGAAGACTGTTTCAAGTATGGAGATGAAGATATCTGTGTAGAGTTGGATGGAGGGAGGAGGAGGAGGGGATAGAATTGAAATGTCAAATGTTAAAAGATTCATCTTTGAGACTTGAATCAGTCATCCTCATGAATCTCTATTTTTTATTCCACTCTAGTTAGTCTTAATTCTTTCTAGATTTTGCCAAAAAAGAAAGTCAATAAAAAAAATCCCTTAGTCTCCATTTTATTTTATTTGCTACTTGACTATAAAATGACTATAAAAAACAAAAAATTTTGGAGGCTTATTAAATCTTGTGTGGAGAATTTACAATTTTATAAAATTAGTTTAATATTTTCTTTAATTACAGAAAATCGATGAGTCTCGTCCATTGAGTTTGAAAATATTAATTAATTTTGTGTTTCGTACCCAAGACCCTTGTCTTCTAGAAAATATGAGCTAAATTAATGAGACAAAAAAGATATTTCAAAAAATTGACTAGAGTCTAATGATTCTATTCTTCTTCCTTTTAGTTAGCTTGTATAAGGTAAATAAGGCAACAAACTTAGTTGATTAGTTGAGCACATATTTACCTTGTGCTTTCTCTCTCTCTCTCTCTGTTACAGAGTAGAATAAGTAAAACATGAAAAGACGGCAGATGTTCAAAGTATTTCAACCGTTCCAAACTAGACAGATTCAGTTTAGTAAAGTTTATACAAAAGATTTACATCTAAAGTAACCACAATTAAAGGCAACTCTACGTATATTACCATTGTGTCTCAAAATTTAGAGCAGCTCATTTTCTAAGAATAATCTTCAATCCAAGGCTACCCTACACAGCTACAGTCTACAGAATAGCAAGTTGCTTAAATATTCAACATGGAAATTTCAAGATGGAGAGCTTTAGCTTTTAATGTCAATTAATGGGGACTAAATCTCTTTTTGTATAGTTTGTGTATATTTTTTGTGTGTATCTTTCCTTGTATTGTACACCTACTTCATTTTCATCCATGAGGAACTCAAGACATTTTATAAAAATCCATCAAGAGATTCTTCAGATTAAAGGAAATCTGGGTAGGAGTTTTCTATTTATAAAATAACAAGGAGACTATCTCTTTTATTCCTTGGAATTTCAGCTTCCCCTCTTCCACTTGAGATTTTAATCAACGTCTGCATTATTATACTGTACAGTGGAGTAGTGAGAGTGGAGAAAATAGACAAAGTGTGTGCCTTGAAATTTTGAGAAAATTAATAATCAATTTTATCTTAACTATTTTATTACATTGTAAAATTGTGATATTTAACACTATAGAAGCTATTTCGTAATTGAAAAATAAATGTAATATTTTATTTTTCGAGTCGACAGGTAAAATTGCCAATATAAAATTTACATTTTTTCATGTAAAAATTAATCAACAAAATTGCAAACTTTTTTTTCTATTTTCTTTGAGCTTTCACTTCTTATTAAATTTTAGAACATTTATTCATGGATACTTAGAATTTTATATTAAAAGTGTACGAGCTAATAATCAATTTGAAATAAAATTGTATCCTAAATTTTATTGTAAATTATTTTACAAAATTGACAAAAAGAAAATTTGGTGAAATTAATTTTCGAGTCAAGAAACTTTCTCAAAAGAATAATTCTTAGTTTATGATTGTAGTTAGTATTTCGCTATAATTTCGTCCTTCTTACAACGAAATTAACTAACTGTACTAGTCAGCTACATGCAGCTGACGACACATGATATTTAAAGTCATTTTATTTTCTCAAAAAAAATAAAACTTTTTCAACTTGCTCCCTCTCTCTCCGCGCGCTGCCGCCCCCTATTTCATCTCCTCAGTAATCAACTTCATGCAAACGAGGCGACTCATGGTTTTGGCGTGCTCCGAGTATAATTGAAATTAAATTAAAGATTTAGCGACTAAAGAGATGGAAGAAGGATCCCCCCTCCACAGTTGAGTCCACAAAGATAAGACAAAAGATTTTAATAATATTTTAGCAAAAGAGTTGGTGGAAAAATGGTTTAATTTATGTCTGAAAATTCAAAAAAGAAATGAGCAAGACTGGGCTCGTCGGGACGTCTTAGAAAATATTTTACGCTCATATGATGAAGCGACGCGTCCATCATTTTGTCCAAATTATGAATAAAGATTAAAATTAAATGATCCTCCACACGCAGTGTGAGTTGGGAAAGATATAATGCCAAGTTGTATGTGCAAAATATAAATGAAATATTCCTCTCATTTCATTGCAGAAATGAGATTCTCTCACAAAGAAAAAGCTAAGGGGGAGACCACCGAAAGAACAAGGTGAACCGTCGGGTCAGGCACAACAAGTATCTTCACCCAGTGACATACAACAGATCCTGGCACAACTAAGTGAGTAAAGTGATTCCATACCACATTTACTATAAATCACAAGATTTTCAAACTTGTTGGGCTTATCTATTATTCATATTGTTTTCTATATACTATAGAACAACAACAAGGAGATTTCCAAAAATTGCCAAAGGTTTTAAGTGTTATGGACGGGAGATTAAAACAGATTGAAGAGAAATCATATTATGGAGAACACGAAGAACCGGATATTGTTGAAATTGATCAAATGGACAATGCAGATCATAATATCCTAGAGAATATTTTGTAAAATTTCCAAAACAATGATGAAAATCCAATTGAAGTTGAAGTAAATTCAGAATCGCTGGATTTATTTGATGAACTACTATCATTGAACGGACAAAAGCCAGAGTTAGGGTTACCCTTATCAGGCAAGATTGAGAAAGCTTTCAATTTAATTCCAAATGAAAGTTTAACCAAAGAGACAATGGAAAGATTTAAAAAGGACTACATGACTCCAGAAAATGCACCTTTACTAGAAGTCTCACGGGTAAATGATCCAGTATGGAACAACCTCAAACAGAATATAAAAAAATTGATCTCAAGTACCAGGTTATTCAACAACATACGGCTCGTGCCTTCATAGCTCTATCCAGAGTAGCGGATGCCGTTATGAAGATTTTAACAGAAAACAAACTCAATAAAGAAGAAGTATCGTCCATATTGACACCTCTTCTCGACTCAGCTTTAAGCATAGGAATTATTCACCGAGATTTTACCACAAAGAGAAGAAGTCAGTTGAAAACTTTGTACCCTCTGGTATCAAACATTTGTAGTAATAATATTCTGGTTACAGAATATTTATTCGGGGATAAGTTTGATTCTGATTTGAAATCAGGTATGATTTACACTCATATTATATCTTATATTGGGTAATATTATTATCGTAGATAATAATAACACTTTGTATAAACCTGAGGTTTACTATAAAATGACATAATTTATAATGATTCCCTTAGCAAATGCCGCAGCAAATTTACTAAAATCTACACCGGCTTCTAGAGGAAATAGAGGTAGAGGTCGATTTAATCCTTATGTCAAGAAGAAAGCCCAAGATCCTACTCAACCTTTTTTAGACTCCAGGCCGACCCGAGGATACCAATTCAGAGGAAACCGGGGAGACCACCGAGGTCGATACCAACATCAACAACAACAACAACCCCATCGACAACCTTAGATGTAAGGGATAAACTGAAATATGCCGGTCGTTTAATATATTTTTATGACGAATGGGTTAAATTGACAAAAGATCCATTTGTGTTAAATATTGTAACAGGTTACAAGATAGAGTTCATGTCAATACCCTATCAAGAAAGAGAACCGGTCTCAAATTTTAGTAGTGCCGAGAAACTAATTATTATAAATTGTCTACAGAACTTATTCGATATTATTATTAGATATTGGGGCTGTTTCGGAAGTGAGAGATTGTGAGGGCCAATTTATATCCAGAATTTTTACGGTACCTAAACCGGATGGATCCCATAAATTGATTTTAAATTTAAAAGAGTAAAACAAGTTTGTTGAGTATATACATTTTAAACTAGAAGATTATCGTACAGTTTGTAATTTGTTGGTACAGCTTATGTACATGGGTACAATTGATTTGAGTGATGCTTACTATATCTTACCTATAAATACAGACAGTAGAAAATTTTTGAGATTTAGGTTTAAAGCAAGATTATACGAATTTTCTTGTTTGCCTTTTGGCCTTTCATCAGCACCTAGGATATTTACTAAGTCATTGAAACCAGTTGTAGCTTTTTTGCGAAAGAAGGATATTATCTTGGTAGTTTTTCTAGATGATTTTTGGGTTGCTCATATCTCTTATAGGAAATATAAAACTAGTCTCAAAATATGTACAGAATTCTTGCACAGCTTAGCTTTTTAATCAGCCCGAAGTCTAAATTAGATCCGGAAACGATAGTTAAGTATTTAGGTTTTAATTTCGATAGTGTGTCCATGAGATTACTTCTGCCTCAGCTTAGGAGAGATAAGATTCTATTCTTAGGAAACCATCAAGAATCTATGAGTATTCAAGAACTGGCAGAATATATTGGTAACTTGATATCAGCATCACCCGCTTTTACTTACGGGATGCTGTATACTAGACAGCTTGAATATGAAAAAGCTGAAGCGTTAAAGGTACATAAAGGAGATTTCCAAAAGAAATTAATTTTAAGTCCCTTAGCTAAGGAGGATATAAATTGGTGGCAACTAAACATAGTCTCGGGTTACAGTAATATTCGACAGGATAAATATGATCATCATATTTATACGGATTCTTTTCTGAGTGGTTGGGGCGGTCATATGTTAGCTAGTCTTTGATGGCCATTGTTACAGCACAGAGAGTGCAGACACTAAATGCGATGTGTAAGTAATATTACAATTGATAATTACATAATGTACATACAAATTAGATCATTGTTAAAGACTACTCACCCGGGTCAAAGTCAACCTTTATTTGTTATGCCTTTGTACCAAAAACCGAAGTTGTGTGTCCAAAGAACTCTTACGGAATATTTAAAAAGAACTTTTGTATATAGGGAAGACGATAAATTGTTTTTGAGTTTAGAAAAACCTTATAAAGTTGTAATAAATCAGACTGTGTCTAGATGGTTAAAAAGAGTTTACAATTAGCTAATATTGATATTACTGTTGATAAATCTCATTCTTTTCGTCATGTCTCAACGTCAAAGGCATTTGCCAATGGCTGCAATATTGACAATGTATATGCAATGGCTGGTTGGTCAGCTAATTCTAAAACTTTTGCAAGGTTTTATAATAGACCAATTGAATCTAATGATACAAATAATTTTATAATGTCGGTCTTAAGAAAATGAATAAATTTCTGCTGTGTCTTTAATATAACTGATATTATTAAGAGTCTATTGCTTACAACAAAGGGCAAGAAAAAGATGTTTTAAAATGGGCTTTAAACAAGTACAGTTAGTAAATTTCGTTGTAAGAAGGACGAAATTATAGCGAAATACTAATTAATAGTTAAACGAGACTTACCTGTAAGGTGAAGTTTGACTATAATTATATGAGGTATAATGAAGTCCGGAGTACAACGAACCCACCAACCCACCTCTGGCTATTAATTAGTTAAGGTCATTTTAAAAATCTTTTTTGTTTAGTGGTTTGCATTTCTTTAAAGCACTGATATCATATAGGGGGCGGCAGCGCGCGGAGAGAGAGGGAGAAAGTTGAAATTTTTTTTTTTGAGAAAATAAAATGGCTTTAAATATCATGTGTCGTCAGCTGCATGTAGCTGACTAGTACAGTTAGTTAATTTCGTTGTACTCCGGACTTCATTATAGCTCATATAATTATAGTCAAACTTCACCTTACAGGTAAGTCTCGTTTAACTATTAATTATATGTACATCGTTCCAACTATAATTTTTACCAACTTGTAAAATTCCCATTGGAAGTCATTCATCCAATTTAAAGGCTTAAATTGGGGGTGAATAATGACTACGATGGGTGGTCGTTCATGTGTTAAATTGATGGAGAAAATTCGTTGGAAACCCCCTCCCCCTTTTCTACTTCACAGTAGGAACGAGAAGAAAGCGGCTTTCTTTGGAGGAGTATAATTTCAAGTTAATTTTAAAATTCTTTTGAGAAAAACTGACTGAGTAAGTCGTTTCAAAAGAAAAGTTGCCGAGTTGTTCTTTTACCAAAATTACTTTCACCAACCATTTTTCTCTTTTTTAAAAAATTGTTCATTCTTGTTCATATTATTTTCCATTTAAAAACATGACAAACTTTCTCTTTTCAGTACCATCTACATAACACCAATTCAAACTATTGGATCATTGTCTTTGAGATGAAGTACTGTACTTAAAAATAATAGAGATGAGAAAAATCTTGAAGCAAGAATCCAAAAAAACTTTCTCTTGAAAAATAAAATAAATTTTTTTAAATAGAACTGAAATTGAATTTATAAGAGTCATATTGATTAACCTTTTTTTGAGGAGGAGGAAAAATGAACGATATTTTGTCATCAAAATTTATTTCTCTTATAAAAAGATCCTCCCTCACATTTTCTATCAAGGGAATTTTCCATGACAATGATTGGACAATGTCACAAAGAATTAGGTGGAAAATAAGAAAGGGAGTAAAGTGAAAGTGGAGGATAAAGAAGTGGATCAAAAAAAAAAGAGAAAGTGAAATGTCGGAGAGTAAAAAGCAAGATAATAACCCAGCCTGGCATCTTCTTGGACATGTCTCCTCCTCTCAGATTTTTTTCCATCATCTGTAGACCATCTCTCCAAAGATGGGTATATAAATGATAACATCAATTTGATATGGGATGCATATATACACACATTACAAGGATTATTGTACATGACAAAATTGATTTTCTTCATTTTCTCCAATTTCTCTCTCTGTCTCTCCACTGGAAATACATGGGTACTTGAGAGACAAAGATGTTGGCTATTGGCTAAGAGAAGAAAGTACTTGAAGGATTTATTAAAGATAGAAATATATTCCTTTTTTTAATAAATCCCCAAGTCTCTTTTTTGTACCTTGGATAATCGGTTTAATAAATATAATAGAAAAATATTTTATTTATTTTTCATAAAAGAAATTTTAGTGTTAAAAATCCCATAAAAAAATATAAACTATGGGTTTTATTTATTTTAAATAAATATTTAATTTTGCCATTTTCTTTATTTATCAAAATAAAATTTCTTTTACTAATTACAGAAACTAAAAGTGAAAGTCAACCGTCCCAAAAATAAAAAATTCATCAAAAAAATTTTGAAATGAATAATATGTAATAAAAATGAAAGGGATATTTTAAACCCATTTTTTTGACAAGATGATAAAATAAATGTATAGATAAAAATAAATAAAAAATTTTCAGTAATAAAATTAAATGAATAGATATGTATGATAAGCAATATCAATATATTGATATTCACTTTAAAATAAATAAATAAAAAGGACAAGACTTTCCACTCTTAAATATAATATTCATAAACTTTTTTTATATATATATTTCACTCCTTGAAAGTTTTACCATGTTAAAAGAAAAAAACATGGTGACAATGATGACGACAACTTTCTCTCAATAATATGGTCCGAATTTGAAAAAAAGCTGTTGAGAAAAGAAAGTGTAATAGAAAAAGAAGAAGAAGAAGAAGCATGAAACATTTATCTCTGTGGCTCTCAAGAGAGAGAGAGAGAGAGAGAGAGAGATGAGCTCCCACTATCGACTTTTTGAAAATCAGAAAGGGAGCCATATGTGGTGGGTTGTGTGTTTGGAGATAATTCTTTTGTAGGCACTTGCACTATGCCCTTAATTTGACAGTTTGACGGAATACATTTATCCCAATAAATATTTCTATTCTCCTTATACTCAAATCTATTTTATATACCTTTGATTCTCCACAATCCATCCATATATAAGTCACAATATTATAAAAAAACCTCTACATATTTATAAACTATAACAAAAAAAGCCTACCTGAATTTTATCTGCCATAAATCTCCCGTCAACATTTACCACTATATTTATAACATTTCCAACAAACTTATTCTTGGACCAGCTTCTGTTTTTCCTTGTGAAGCCAGGATTACATGTACTCCTACATAGACTCGAGTTCGAGTGGAGCTAATACCAAAACCATGGGGATAATGGTTCTCCATATTTTCTATTCACTTGCAAAAAAAACCCAAATCGATATCCCCCCTCCCCCTTCTCTCTTTCATTTCGTGATGACTACACACAAAAAAGAGAGTCTATCTAGTAACCTTTCCCTATTTTTATAAAAAAACAAATAATACACAATATTCGTGTATTTTTGTACAATATGGACAAAAAAAGTAGCGGCTATTTGTGTGTGTGTTGGAACGGCATGGATGCAAAATGGAGTACAATCACACTCCCTAATATCTATTAAGCTAGTCAAGTTTGACTTTTAAGTTAACTTGTAGTGTTGTGGGTTGACTGAATAAAAAAAGGGTACATGTTCCCATTAATTTGTAACCCACCCGTACTCTGCCTGCACAACACGTAAGCCTATCACTCTTCCCAAATTCCCTTTTTTTATTTTTATTTTGCTCACAATTTCTCTCCTTTGAACTTTCCCTACAAGTCTAATTGCTCCCCTTTCTCTTCTACATGTATTTTACATGTCCTGTACATACTCAAACCAATTTGTACCTCATGTGCGCACCAACACTATCAACCATTGCAAATTATGAATTGACCAATAGGAAATTTGTGAAAAAAATAAATATTATTTTTTATGCATTTATTTGAAAGCCTTTTTCTCTCAATGTCAAAAACAAGGAAGGTCAGAATAGTAAAAAAAAAGTGTAAAGAGAAAGTACAAGTACGTGAAAGTATGACATACTTGAGCTCGAGTTCATACACAAAGAAAGAAAAAAAAATTACTCTTTTGTGAGGAGAGTGTTGACAAAAGAGTTTTTTGTATGTAAAATAATGGGAGCCAAAAAAAATGGCATGAAATTTCGTTCCAATCACTAACCCTCCAAGAGGGATTGCATGGTGACTACCAAATGTACAAAAAAAATGTTTTTTTACCAAAGTCAAAGGGATCCTCTTACAGTCGCCATTGGTATTGGTGGCTCAATGTTAAAAGGCGTGTAAGTACCTCCTCCTCTTGCATATTATATGATAGCCAAGTTTTTTCAAACAAACACCAGAGTCGATAGACATTCAAGAGGAAAACAGAGAATGGCCGACGTGCTTGCCATACGAGTCGAGAATTTTATGCAATTTGACCACATTCAAAAAAGGTAGAGAGATCTTTACAGAGGGAGAGAGAGAGATTCAAAAACTCTCGAGGTGGAAATTCAATTTCATGATTTTCACCCGCCCAAATAAAATAAACTCTGAATTTTACACACAAAAATCCTCCTCTCTAAACTAGACATATCTCATATAGACAATTTTTTTAAATGTAAAAAACACAGATTATTTTTTTTAATATTATATTTAACAGTCTAATGAAAAAGAGGGGTTTTTTCTATCATTTTTAATGTAGAGAGACAGAAAGAGAGAGAGAGGGGATGAAAAATAAATGAAAATTTTTTATTCTAAGCTTAAAAACACAAAAAAAAATTTTTCATCATGAAATTTGTATTAGACTTTAGTCAAACCTCCATTTAGAGATATGTAATGCCTATAAGTGCTCCATGTTCTTCTTTTTTGTCTATTATTAAAATAATGTAAATTTAAGCCCCTAAATAATTGGGTCAGATTAAAGTGCAGATCTTGAATTACATTTTGAAGGGGAATGTAATTTGAATAATTTAAGATTAAATAACTAAAATACAATTTAAACCATGAAAAGTACTTTCTCTTTTTTTAACCAGTGAAATTTCTACTCTCGTAACCTAAGTGGACTTGTCAATAATATATTTTACATGTAAAAAAAGTAAATTTTTTTGTTCATGTCTAGATGAGATGAATTTACAAATGAATCTCTCATTTCAACTTTGATATACATTACTCGAATTCCATTGAAAAAAAATTTGTTTTTACAAGTTTCATTTTAATTATTGCAACTGTAACTGAAACTAAAATGAAGGAATGTTTATTTTATTTATTTTTTTGCCCATGAATTTCACAAAAAAATATAAAAAACAATTCCAAAACATTACACACGTACATATTTTTATGTTTTATAAAATTGTGTATCTCTCTTGTACATTTGTATGTGTACACCTGTATTTTTTTATTGTACTGATCAGTAGGTACACAGATGGGATGTCAAGTATTTGTTTTTGGAAATGAGTGTCAATAGCATACACACATGTATTCTCAAATGTACAATCCACATCTACCCACACACACCCACAAAAAAAACCAATACCTCTCCATCTCCATCTTTCCCTCTCAAAGGGTCAAAAGGAGAGGTCAAAAAACTCTGGATGAAACAGAATGGGTCAACTAAAATAATCTTTTTTTGGATTGAAAATTAAATTAATCTTTTCTCCTTTCACAATGTGACAACCATCAAGTTGAACTCTACAAATGACAAAAAGAGACTCTCAAGTCAAGAGAGAGAGAGAGAGAGAAAATGTAATTAGTTTTCATCAACTAAAATGGGATTTCTGTTAAAATATTTATTAGCACAAGGAAATGGAATTCCTAAACTAAAGGTAAAGTGCAATCGTTGAATTGTTTGTTTGATGTCAATCTTACATTAATAGCAAATTAATAACATCAAAGGAAACCCAAAAGTCTTTGAAGAGGAACAGGAGGAGGAAACTGTGAGAGGAAATATGAAGAAAGTCATGAACCATACCCAAGCCAAAATGAAGGAGACAAAGTTAATCATTTTGTAAAGTTACAAGTATAATTATATTTAATATCTGTAAAGTTATATAAATTTCATAGTTTTAAAATTCACAGCACGTAAACTCCATCATTCATTTTAAGTTTGTCAAAACTATCTACATAAAACTACTTTATAAACACAAAATAGTTGCCAAATACAAAATAACTCAACATGGTTTTCACTTTGGCCTTGTTTTTCAAAAAGCCTCAATACAAGAAATATTTTCTCCTCTTTGTTCTCAATTTTAAAAAGTATGAAGCTGTACAAGAGAGAGAGAGAGAGAGAGAGAGAGAGAGCTGCCAGTGGTTTTAGAAATGAGAGAAGAAAAATTTAATGTGTGTGTGTTGGGTAATGACTTCAAAAATGTTTTAAATTTGAATTGATGTCTATTCCTCCACACAAATTTGTCCCCTTGTTGACTTTGAGAAGAGTGACTGCGTGGGAATAGAAAATAAAGAGTAAAATTGTGTCAGTGTGTAAATATGTTTCCCCTGTTTTTCCATCTCTTCCTCTTGTCCTTGTCACTTTTGTGGTTTCCCCTTTTCTCCGTACGTCTTTTTTTGGGGGGGGAGGGGAGTTTGGAGGAGGACAAGTTGATCAAAATCAAATAAATTGTTACCAACAAAACAGTTGAATTAACTCTAAACTTGTTTTCTCCTCTAAAGAGACTAAAAGTTTCACAAAAGAGAGTCACCGTGGTTTTGTATTCTACAAATGTAGAGAGAGGGAGATAATGTCAAAGGACTGAAGAGAGAGAGACTTTTGTAAAACTGAGGGGACCATATGGGACATGAAACAAACATTAGAGACTACAAAATTGATATCCCATTCCCACATAAACCCAACACCAAGACAAGCCCGCATTGCGCAAATTACCTTATTCACAGAATGAGAAAATTGAGAAAACACTTGTCTCCATTCCACACTCAATGAGAAAAACGAGAAAAGAAAATGGAGGAGGCATCAAAGTCAAAATATTATTGACTTTTTCATTCCAAATATTTTACTTATATAAAATTTATATTACACTAGTCTCTATTGAGGTTCTTGTTCTTGTAGTAAACAAATTTTATATTGGACTAAAAATTTTATAAAAAAATATATTACAGTTGTCAAAAAAGAAAATAAAAGAGAAAGTAAAAAAAATGCATATAATTTTTATAAAAAGAAAAGAATAAGCGGAAATGAAGAGCAACCACCTCAAATATCTTGACATTTTACCACCCCAACCAAAAAGAGAAAAAAAGGAGGAGAAAGTGAGAGAGATGGGGAAGACACAAAGAGAAAAATAAATCAAATAAAAGAACCAAGGCTCCTGGATTTCTCTATCTTTGATCTAACTATTCTCTTTTTAATCTTCTTCTTTTCACCTCCACCGCATTGTTTGCTCTTCTTATCAACCAAGAGTCGAGATTCGAGTTACAGGTAAAGAATGAACAAAAAGAGAAAGAAAGAGAGAAGAGAAAGCCGTCTATTTTTTTATACATCCCTTTTATGGTTTATTCCATGTACTATTTACTAAGGTATCTCCCAGCCAGCCACCAAAGAGAGAAACCCCTGTGGATAAAAAAAAAAATTCTGAGAGAGAAAGCAACTACAAAGTAGAATCATCCACCTTTTATATTTAGTTTTTTTCCATTATATTTTATATCAATAAAAAAAATAGACTCTACAAGTGAAAGCAAAGATACACTTTTTTCTCTTTTCCTCTCACGCGACTGGTCAAGGAGTAAAAGCTTTGTGGTTCAATTTGAACAAGAGAGAGAGAGAGAGAGAGGACAATGTCTTGCTTGTCTTTTGTGTTTTGACAAACCAAGTAGTCCATCGTGAAAAAAAAGAGAAAGTTGGGAATACAATGAGATGGAGGAGCATGTGAGGAATTTAGAAGAGATCCCTTACATCCAAACACATTTTGGTCTTCATAACCCATAAGGCAAGTAAAAAAGAAGAGAAATGGACGGGGAAAGCAAGAGACGGAGAAAGGAGTCAGCCCACACAAAGATTTTTTTTCTTCCTTATTCTTTGCAATCTACAAACTCTTTACTTTTATCTCCCTACATAAAATAACATGGCATAATATCCTTCCTCCTTTTCTTTCTCTTCGTCGTCATCCAAAGCTTCTCTCCTTTTTATGCTGGTGTGTGTGTGTGTACAAGGGTACAGTTTAGTTTTCTCAAATAGAGACGTAACAAGGAAAAAAGAGACATTTTTATAGTGAAATTACATTTGTTTTCATTCTCTCTTTATCCACACACACACACCCATACATATTGTATTCTATTTACTTGTCTTGTCTTTTTTTATTTCTCCTCCTTGTACTTTCTCCATTATACATGCCATACGTCTCACTACAACCTCCATAGAGATAACCCGTTTTCTCTTTTCCCTTATTTCCTATTCTGTCCATACCACCGTCATTCATTATCTCCATTTTCTCCTTTTGAAATGTATTTTCTCTCTTTTTTTTAAAAAAAACTCATATCCGTCTTCTTTTGGCACTTTATTCCCTCATCATGCTTTCTCTCTCTCTCTCTCTAAAATACTCTAAATTCATATCTAAAAGGGGTCTCTTTTGAAAATTCTTTTTTTTTTGGAAATTCAATTGAGGAAACATGAGAAGACTACTCTCTCTATTTTTTACAAATAAAAAATGTAGTGAAAGTGTGTCCCTTTTTTGTCAATCTTTTGAGCTGACAAGTCATCTTTATCTGTATATAAAAATAATAGAACACAACATGCACATGTAAGTGAATCAATGGACGTAGTTATGAGTATGGGCGTCAAGAAAATTGTGTCTGTGGTTGAAAGCATGTCATGGTCCCTCTCTCTCTCTCTCTGTACATGTAGAGTCTCCATTGTAAATTATATGAGAAAAAAAAGAATTTGATTGTGTGTATAGTGTACATACAGTGTATATATGTAACACACATGGGCATACATTAGAGAGAGAGATTGAAAATTGCAAAGAAAAAAAAATAATTCTAGTGCCGCTGTCAACATGAGCATATGTCCATCTATAGAGTGAAAGTAAAGAGAAAGCTCCTACACTCACATATCCTCTCTCTCTCTCTCTCTCTGCGAGGGAATGACGTGTGAGGCGTAGAATGGAAGCAAGTGGTACATTTCTTCACATCTGGACAGAAACTCTCTAGACTCGAGAGTCAAAGTAAAGAATAAAAAAGGGGGAGACAAGTGGCGGCGGAGCGAGCGAGGAAACATCGCCTCTTTGTAACCCAGAGGGTGAGTCTTATCCAAGGATTTCAAATCCATGGCCCTACATTTTATTTCACACAAAAAAATAACTCCCCCCTCCCCCCTCCGACTCATGGCAACATACGTGTAACTAGAGAAAGCGTCATATGTACGAGTCATTCTCATGAAATTTGAACGACGAGAAGAAAAAAAAGGAAAAAATCCTTTTAGAAACTAAAGTCTAAAGCACAAGCACAGTCTTGTGAGTTAACTGTGAGCATGTGTGTGTCTTTGGTTCGTTAGCCATAAGGGAAAGAATTAATTTTATATGTACGAGTACATTAGACATATAAGAGAGAGAAAGTTATGAAACTGTCTCTGTCTATTTTGTAGACTATATCGTCACTCTAATATCATCAAAATGATATAAAAATCTCTGTATCTCTCTCCCTTCTATAAATGTAATTCCCTTTTTTTTAGACGGAGAAAGTAGTACGACCAACTAACCTCGACCAATGTTGTAGATATAAATAAAGTACATGTAAAAAAGTTTTTGTCACTTTTACTTTCACTTTTCTTAAAATCTCTAATAATTATTACTACACTTGTTTTTTATGTGTAAAACTCTCATTTTTTTCTATTTAAATTCGACACTCATCCTGTACACGGTTTTAGATACAGATATTTGTAAATATTATGTAAGGCTTTATGAAGGGAGAAAGTAAAGAGTGTGAATGAAATGTATAATTGAAAATGGATAAAATTCACTTGAACTTTCTCTCTTCATCGTGTCATTTTATGTTATGTAACTAGAGAGAGAGAGAAAGACGGAGATTGTAGAGAATTGATTCAAGTACAAAGGAAGAGACGATAAGGAAAGAGTAAACTAAATGGATTGCAAATCCTCTTGATAGGCACTTTGAGTTAATCGTCAAGATGAAAACAGTTGGAAAAACGGAAATGGCCAACCAATTCAATGGATTTTACCCCCACTTTCTCTTGTATTCAAAAAAAAGGTCATCATTTCCATACCAGTCTGGAACAGTCTGAAACCCACTCCCTATTTTCACTTTCTCTTTCTCTTTAGTGTGTAAATAGCACTCAAGCTTGAGTTAATTCTTGATTATGATTACAAAAGAGAGAGAGAGAAAATTTAAATTCAACTCCAATAATACATTCAAATGTCTGAATTGTACTAGTCTCCATTTATAAATTTGTACTTTCTCTCTATTTTGATGGAGGTGCAAGATAGAAAGTGAGCTTAGATTTGTAAGCCCTTCTTGATAATTTAGACAGAGAGAGAGAAGAGGGAATTTCACTCCAACAAAATGTTTCTCATATTTGTCTTTCAAAATCCTCTCAGCGTGATTTTGCATTTCATTTGTGACTGTAGAAATCACAACTTTTCAGTCATGTTATGTATATTCAACATGTTACCTCCCCCCACCCCCCAAATCCATTTCTTGTAACATTTTCCAACTCAAACGTAATATTTATTTTACTATCTGTAGCTAACTGATAAATGGGACTCTCTCTCTCTCTCTGAGAGATATTCAAATCTATTGACATTGGATGAAAATTGAAAAAAAGAAGAATTTATCCAAATATTATCACAAAAGAATTGAGAGCACGTCCACACTCAATTTTTTTGGCCTCCAAAATTGAAATTTTTCAGTGACAAACGCCTCCAGTAAATGCAGTTGATTTTGCCAATTTCAACAAAAAATGTACAATAATATTATTAGAGAAAAGACAAAAATTGAAATAAAATTTTGAGTCTAACTTGTACTTGTACATTTGTCAAAAATTTCAATAACTTTCCATCTGTTTCAATTTCTTCTCTGTAGTCAGTAAAATATTTTGTCAACAAATAGAAATTTCCCTTAATAGATTTAGAGAGTACAAGCCTGTCAAAATTTTGTCAGCTTTATTTATTTCCATTGTTTGAGTGTAAAATATTTTCTAGCATGTGCTTGAGAGAGAGAATAATATTATGCTTTTTTTTGTCAACATGTCGCGAGGGAGGAGGGGAGTATCAAGAATAGTGAGTGTACATTATGACCTTTGACTTTGATAAAAAATAGTTGACAGGTTGTTCACTACAAAATATAGACACAGTAATACTTGTGATGTATAGTAATAAAAAAAAGTTTTAAAGGATTTGCTCAAAATAGAAAAATAAAAGACTTTGGGATTTATCTGGATTTTGAAAAAAAAGTCTTCAACGTAGGAGGTAGATGGTGAAAAAAAAAATTCCAAAATTAATTTAAATCTTGACTAATATTCTTTCAATCCATCACTGCATCACCGATATCAACTAATCCTTAATGGTGACGCACAAATCGGAGGGTAATTTAAAGGGGCATGAATAATCGAGGTCAAAGAAAAAAAAGTTTTATTGTAACAAAATATATTGCATTGAAAACGTTGTACTTTTGTACTATATGGGTTTGATTGAAGAGATCAAGGAGTTTTTTTTGTTCAAAAAACCCACCATGAATAGTAAAGACCCTGGAATTTTTTTTGTGTCATTTGCATAGTTTCCATTTACTTTCTACAAAGAGTTTTTTTTATCAATTTATCAAAGGATGACGCTCCATTCAATCGAAAAGTAGTATAGACACAATAGCCAAAATATTTTTTATATGAGTTTTTTTTCTGTAGAGATACAAGGAACTATTGAAAATAGAAAATTGAAATGGAGTTATTCTCGAAAATTCCATGAGTGTATAAAAGTAAAAAAAAATGTTTCAGAAAAAGAGTGACAGATAAACTTGTTCTATTTTAAGTAAGATTGATGTTGAAAACTTACCAAATACCATTGGAAGGGGAAGTATGGATCAGTTGGATCACCAGGACTTGGAGGTAATTCTACCAAATTCTCTACTCGAAGAGGCTTAAAACCTCGCTTGACTCGTTGAAATCCCGTCTGTTGAACGACATGTTTCACCTACACAACAAAGAAAAAAGAGAAAAGTTTTTTTTTATCAATTAATTTGACCTTTAAAATATTATCTAAAGTCAATTTATTCTACAGATACTACAACACACTCCATTTGTAACATTAAGCCAACACATTTCATGAATGAAGAATGGAGAGAGAAAAAAATTAATGACTTTCACACACGAAACTATAATCCAACGTCCTGGGCTATTTTGTATTTGTACAGATAACTAAATTTACTAAATTATAATTAATGGTTGACAATTCCCGTCAAATCATTATTGATTCTTTTGTTAAATAGTTTAATTATTACAAATAAATGCAACATAAATAAATTATTAACTGTACTTTAATCACTAATTAAAATCAACATATTTTTTTTCGTTAGAATTAATAATCAAAATTAAATATTCGTTTAAGACTGACCAACAATTTAGTAAAGTTAATTTTCATGTTTTTTTACATGCAAAATTCCATGTACTGTCGTTGTACATAAAAGAGAAAGAAAGAAAATTGTCAAATGGAAGAGAAATCGTCATTAAATAATTAAATGTCTTAATGGACTCTTCATGTCTCTGTAAAAACCAAAACATGGACTTTAATTATGATTGATGTTCATCCCCTTTTTAAATTTTTTAAATAAAAATCATTATTATAGTGTAGATTAAGATAATCAGTCTAAAAAAACTGTAGAGTTACAAATTGCAAGTTAAATAATTTTTGACTTTCTCCATCTTTCTTTATATGAGAGATAAATGAAAATGGAGAAGAATTCTTTTAAAAACAACGTTTAATAAAATCTCAAAAACCCTACATGATAAAAAAAATAATGGCATATAATTAGACATTAAATTATACTCCTGGCACTGACTATTAAATAGATAGATGATATGGTATGAGAATCACAGCAAGACTTTTGTTCAACGAATAATAGAAACGATGCGGGAAATCTTCTCTCTCTTCAAATAGAAATCTCTACCCTGTAAATTCCTACTTTTTGAGAATTTGCATCTATTCAAAAAAAATTCCATGTTCTCTATTATTAATATTAATATTCTTCCCTCTTTTATTTATTATTTTTCAACAAAGCCTAAATCTAAAAACTATCATCATATTTTACAATTTCTTTCATCATTTTTTTTGATACGGATTCCACAATTCCGAAATTCAACCACACAATAAATTTTAAAAAAGAATTATCTTCACAAAAAATTCTTTTTTTTGTAATATTTTCCATTGAATGTATTTACAGGTACATAAATATGGAAAAATTATTAAAAGTCTTTGATAAAATAAAAAAATATTTTTTTGTAAAATATACTACAAAACAAAAATTTTACACAGATTTTCAATTTGACCTTCAAAAATCCTTGTGGGGAGATCGAGCTGAAACATAATACCATGCCCCATGTTCGATGGCCTATGCAATAATAATATTGGAGCAGACAAGTTTTTTTAAAAAAAGACCATTTATACAAAACTCTCGTATTATGTACAATGGCCTCGAGATATACCAAACTGTACACAATCCACATCCGACATGGATGGGTTCGGTGCATGAAGAAGAGAGAGATTGGTGTTATCAGTTTATGAGATTTTTGTGGGACACGATGTAAGGAAATCCTTACGCGGATGGAAAATTGATAAAGGAGAGAAGAAAAAAACTGCGTGGGTTAAAATAATTCAATAGAAAGTTTCTTAACAACAGTCCTTGGTCATAATTACACATATTATGACAATTACAGTTAGCGACATGTGTCGTGCGGTCTTTGGCACGCTGAGATGAAATTTAATCTCCTTCCATTTCTCTCCAATCTTGACAACTTTGCAAAGTCACATTTTTATGATTCTGTCCCTTAATGGAACAAAGAGAGAGAGAGAGAGAGGAAAACTATCTGACCAACTAATACAACTATAAGATTTTTAATGACTTTTCAAGGTACAATAATAATCTCACAACAACGCAGGAGTCACTGGGGTGTCGATAATAAAGCGTCTGTTTTTTTCCTACTCTATATCTGTACTTAATATCCCTCACATAGGAATGATGATGGGGAATCAAATCCGTGTGAAAGAATCCCGACCTCAAAAAGCCAACATAAAAAAGGTAGCTTCTATAGTAGCTACTATAAAAAAGACCACAAAAATATATAAAAGAATTTATGAACAAAAAAAAAGTTTTTTGTTCCTATAATTGCAAATGTGTACAGTTTTATATGTGTAAAGACTACACAGAGACAGAGAGAGAGAGACTTTCTCCAATAAGAGTTGGTTGAGAAAAACTTTTTTTTTGAAGAAATAAAACACCAGCTGGAACATAATAACAAATCACCACCACTAGGATTTCGGATCGAAAGGTCATAGCCAATGTCAGAGGCACTAGTCACATTTAGAAAGGAGTTTTGATGATATCAAGGATTGTGGACGAGTGTACAAAATATTTTGTACTCGGACGGCAACCCCTCTGTACAAGGTGAAGAAAGATGAAAGAAAGTTTTTTTTCCCTTTTTCTTTTCTCTTCTTGTTCTTTATAATTCCTTAATTTATTATTTAATATTTATCTAATCTTTGTGCACCCATTATCCCTATCATTGTCATTATGAATGACGTAGAGGCAAGAGATTTTTTGTCCTAATTGAATTATTAAAAGTAATATTATATTTATAGTTGTAGTACCTGCTAATTGTATTTTATTAGATAATTAAATCAAAGATGATGCCACACAAAAAAATACTTGTAGTTACCTAACACTTAATAAAATAATGAGTCAAGGTCAAAAATTGAAAATGAAAAAATTTACCAAAGGGTCAGCCTTCAAGCGACGAGTGTGTTGAATGCTTCTTTTGGTTCGAGCACTCGGCAATGTCCGATGAACAAAATGGAACTCGTCTCCAGTCCCAATCAACTTTGTAAAAAAAATAATTTATTAAATTAAAATCCATTCATTTTAATTTTACAATTCAATCACATCACATACTTTCTCCTTGTTACAATTAAAGCCTCTTTTTTGTATGAAGTTTTAATTTAATTCTCCAAAATCTAACAATAAATTTTTTTTGTTTGATCTAGTAAATTCAATCATGGTCATCCAAATTCAAAATTGTGTCTAGAATCTGGATTGTGTCTAGACATTAATTAAATATTCTCAACTTTTTTGTGTCTATAAATTGAAATTTAATTTTGTATTAAATATTATTTAATTGATTAATTATCAAAATACTTGAATGAAATGACAACTAAATAAATAACATTAGTTGTGAAATTATTAAAGAAATTTATTTATTTATTTTTCTAAAACAGTTGTTTAAATTTTTATCCTTTTTCTTTATCAAAAAAAACTTTCTTTTGTTCTGTGAAAGTTCTTAGAAAGCATTGAAAGGGGAGGGATTACAAAATTTTCATTGAATGGATCAAGATCAATACTTACTGACCCATGAACTTTCAAGGCTAAAGGCTACAAACTAGATAATGGATAAAACTGAATATTTTATAAGATTTGACCATAAAAGTCACTCAAGACGAGATCGAAAAGAGATAAAAAAAATGTCCTTGTTTCAATTGTACAAAAAACACATTGAAAATTTGAACAAAAGAAAATTGATCTTAAGTTATTTAAAAAGAGACAAAGAATTTTGAACAATATGTTTTTATGATTATTTTTTTGAAATAATTAAAAAATAATGAAATTTTCTTACCGGTCCAACATTTTCAAATCCATTTCGTTTTGCTATTTCATTCACCAATTTATGTCCATGATTCCCCGTCAACTTGACATAGAAAGAATTGGTAAAAACTTCTGGAGCTCCTTGACTCACACTAACAAACGTTATTACTGCTACGGTCAGAGCCAGCCATTGAACCATGACCAGTTTGAAGCTGTCAAGCCCACGGCATGATGTCACAATCCTCATTGCCAACTTGGCTCGATCTAATTAAATTTTTTTTTGATTTTATCGACTTTTACAAATCAACTCTTTCTCTTCAGCTTTCTCTACAGAGGAAAAAAAACAAAGAGAAACATTTTCATATTTATTTTGTACTCACAATTTAAATTCTCAAAATATTTAATTCATTTATAATAATTTCATAATATCAAAATCAAAATAGAATTCTCAAAAAAACAATTTAATTTTATAAAATTATATCTTTGTACATTGTCAACATATGATGACAAAATTTAATGCTTTCTCCGAGTCTCATAAAAGCGTCAAATTACCGTCACCAAAAACTTTGAAGGTCATGCAAAAGAGAGAGAGATAGAGGAGGAGGTGATGGAGTGTAATGGTCGTATGAATATTTAAATAAAAATTTATTACTTTTCAGGGAGTTAGTTATGGAGCCTCGAAAAAATAGGAAAAAAATTAAACTAAAACTAAATTAAGTAAAAATAATCTATTTAAATATTTTCTCTCTCTCACTTTCTCTACGAAATGAAAAATAATATTAAATAATTTGATAAAAAGAATGTGAAAATATAAAATTTACCTCAAATTAGAATAGAGAAATTGTAGAAAATTTTCAAAATTGACAAATTCCAAGTGACATAAATTTTCCAGATAAAATTCTTCCTTTTTTTGTGACTCACTCTTACACAATTTGAATACTTTTTATTTTTGTACAATTTTTTCCTTTTTCAAGAATGTAGATCAATTTTTGTTCCACTTTTTATTAAAATTTTTGATTGATTTTTTGTCGTTTCTCTTCTTTTGAGAATTTAAAAAATGGAAGTAAACACGTAGAAGACGAAATTTTGTACCAAAAAATGACAAAAACTTTTTTTTCTTATTTAATTTTGCACCACTTTTAATATTTAAAATTCTTTGTAAAAGAATCCGGAGGTAAAATTGGCAACGGAAATATTCTCAAAAAAGTAAAGCACCAAAAAAACAATTCCAATTGATGATTTGTCTGAAGAATTCAACAATTAAATTTTTCCCAAAAAAGAAGTAAAACTCGGATCAACACGATGAGAAGAAATTGAACAAAATTGTAGTTAAATATTACAAAATTCCTCTTTTCAATCTTATGTACAAAGATGAGAATTTGAGAGAGTTTTCAAAAACAAATTAAATTGACAAAATTAAAAATTGGTTAAAATCAAAATCCCTAGTAAGTTATTTCTCCTTATCGTCCTCTTTCTTCCTCCCCCTGTAGCCGTGGTTTCTGGTGGACGACGACGGACGAACTGACGTACTACTGATGATGATGATGATGAATACTGAAGATTCAGTTGTGTATGAGACGGAGCACAGGTATAGAGACAGAGAGAGAGAGAGAGGAGGAGGATTATCCCTTGTTCTTTCTAATCGCAAAAGTCTCTCTCAAGGAAAAATACACAAAAACTGGCGGAATGTGGAGGTCGGGGATGATCCCCAAATTTTATCCCTTTCTCAAAAAATATTTTTTAGTGATTAAACAGAATTTTCCTCTCAAAATCCTTTTAATTTTGACTCTCTCTCTCCACAATCATCCTCTAGTTAATTTATCTTGAGAGATGGAGAAAGAGAAAAATCAAACTAAAAATATGTTTTGTCTCTGTCTCTCACAAATTCCACAGATCTCTCTTGAGTTAAAAAAAAAATTTAACTGTAAAGATGTATGTAAAATATGGAGACTTATTTTCTTCACAATTATATATCCTTGTCTGCCTCTGCCTCTAGTCCTTATTTTCCCTCCTATGTAGTCAAAAAGTGTATGCAATACGTATTATATGAAAGGGAGAAAGGAGGAGAGAGAGAGAAAGCAAAAAAAGGCCCATTGAAATGTACGTCATCAGAAATTGATTTTCTAGAGAGCGCATGAACTGCTTCACACGGATTGTAAAGGAAGAAGAATGAACCACCATCACCATTCCCATCCATACAATTTTCTCCAGCTTTCTCCCCATACAAAAAAATTGACTTTCCAAAATTTCTGCACAAAATTTCATACGGGTTGTCTAGTTGTTGAACAGCAGTAGTAACCTAAAGTAGCGAGCAGGAGCCTTTCTTTCACAACTTTCCCCCACCCCACCCCCCTCCAGTTTTCTCTCCTTTCCTGGCCATATGTAAAGACAAACAAAAGAATGAACCCAGCCATCCCATGGATATAGTCGCCATCCCTACAAAATAACAACAAGAGAGAGAGAGAGAGAAAGCTCTAATCCTCATACCTACGACTGGCCAGATATAGAAGGGAAAGCATAGAGAAAACAAGTTAAATGCATAAATGCAGTCAATACTCACTTTCTTCTCTTTTTTTCAGGGTCTCTCCTATAATAAAACGTATAGTGCACAGTTTTAGCATGACTTGTTTTATGAAAAAAAATTGGGCATTAAAAACCTCAATGGTGATCCAACTTTTATAATATTTATAGTTGACAAACTGTATAACATTAAATTATTCTATAAAGTCAGTTTGTCCTTGCCCAACTTGATTTGACACAATGTGTACAGTGTACTTTTTGACTATTAATACTGTCAAATAGATTCCAGTCTGTTGTGCGTCTCTCCTCCTCCTCACTCTCTCTTTTTTTGCATTTTCACATTAACATAATAATGGGAGGGCAAACTCTCCCCATCTCTTTCTTTCCTTTTCCATTCATTCATCATTCAAAAAATGAACTTAGTTTTCACTCAATTTTATGAAAAGAGAAAGAAAAATGTTTTAAAAGTCCTTTTTTTACTTTGTGGATTTTCTTTACTTGTTCTCTCTCTCTCTCTCTGTCTATTAGAATGTCTATATAATTTCATTGAAGCAATGTAAATCCACAGAGGACCTTGTCTCTCTCTCTCTGTGCGTCTCTGTGAAATAAAAAGAGGAGACAGAGGAGATTCAAAATCCCTCAGTTGAGCTCAGCTTAAGCTTTTCCATGTTCTATGTGCGGAGCAGCTGGTGTTTGTCCTGTGAACTCAAGTCTGAGGACAAGAGAGAGAGAGACCTATATATAGACATTAAAGCCTGTACAAGGAGTTTTGCAAAAAAAAGTAGAAAACATATGGACGGACCGGGAGTGAAAGTAGAAACAGATGCAAGTAAATTCAAGTTATGTTACCATACGGTAAAATATTCCAGAGGATGACGAGGAGCTTTCTCTCTCTCTCTCTCTTTGTACATTGGATTTAGATACCGGTAACTGTCGGGGTTTAGGAGAAGAGCAACAACAACAAAAAGAAAATATGAGCTGACGCTTTTATGCAAAAAAAAGGTTTCCATATGCTCAATATTTTGAATATTTCAAAAACTCTTTTAATTCACAAATTATTTATTTTCCCCATTTTGTACTCGTGTTTATCTTAAATTTTATAAAGTTGTACACAATTTTGATACTGAAAAACAAGATTTTGGACTAAAATGGAAAGATTAAACTAGAAACATGTTCTCTAAAAAATTTTACACAAAGTGAAAGTACGTTAACTACATTTTAAAATAAGTGTTTGTAAAAGTTGACAAAATTTAAATTAGATAGAGAAAATATTGACAAACACAAAAGACTAGAAAGGCAGAGAAAGAGAGTTGAACAATGCATAGGTCAAAGTTTTGTTTTAAACCTACCTGTTATATAAAATATTGAAAACTAAAATTTGACTGAAAGAAAAAAGAAAGCGGAGATGGGAGTAAAAATTGAGCTCTTTTGTAAAACAAATTGTGTAGTTTTTCATGTGAAATAACAACAATGCAAAAAAAAGTTTTCACAAATAGCCACCAGCACTTATTTCGTTCGTGAAAGTCATCTAAGCAAGACATAAAAAAAGATACGAGAGGAAAATTGGATACATTTTATAGTCATAAATTTTATGAGTAGTCAGTCTAACTCTCCACTGTAAAAAAAAAGTTTATCTTTGCCTACACAAAAATTACAGTATACCGACAAGGGGTATGTAACAGACATTTAACAATAAAAAAAAAGTTGACACGAACACACTTTTACAAACAAGGAAAACGGCGAAAGTGAACAAAATTCAATTGTATAATTTTCTCTCTTCATTTTAATGTTGGTTGACTTTCTCCCCTGTCTCTATTGACTTGATTTTGTAGTTTGCATCATATGGTGACTAAAATTTTCTCATTCATTTTCATCTCTCAACTTAATCTTGGGTTTTCCATACAAATGGTTTAATTTAGAAAAAGGAAAATGGGTGATGGGTTATTACACTCATAGTGTAATAAAGGACAACCAATTTGGCCAACTTTGTACCTTTTTCATGAACCATGAACTTTGACCTATAGACTCTCTCTCTACTCTTTTTTGTTCACTAAAATAAAGTCATTCTCTTCGTTTAGTTTGGTACTTTAAAAAACTGTATCATGTAAATGTTGACTATAACAAAAACTGTAATTAACATCCCTTTAACATGGAGACTAAAGGGAGAGAGAGAGAGAGTGGGGGGGGATATAGAATTTAAAAGAAAATTACATCATTTTCATTAATAAAACAAGAGAACAACTTTCTCCAAACATTTTACTCATGATTACATCTACTTTCTACACTTTTAGGAACACGTTAAGAGAGAAAAAAGTGTGGATTTTTTACATTTTATGTTTCAAAATATAATCATTATTCCCATCATCAAAAATATGGAGACAGCTAGAGGAGGGGTAGTGCAGTGCAGTGTTGTCTGAAAAAAAAGTTTGCTCTTTTTTTGACAAAACTAAGAACACACATGAAAGTTTGTGCGTCATTCAAATTAAGACCATTTAAATTTTATGTGTAATAAGGATAAATACACTCTCCTAAAGTCTCTCTCTCTCTCATAAATCTTTTGCCCATAAATTATGATGGACTAAGGGGTTTAAATGTAATGACGGGGAGGGGGAGGAGAGCCATTCTTGAGAGAAGTTTTAAGTCTGGCAAATAATGAGAAATAAGTAAAAACCTTAAGGTAAAGTGGAGGAAGCTAAACACATACACACATACAAAGATTTCACATGGGGGACTGAATACAAATAAAATTGAATATCAACTTGATATAATTTGTACTAAAAAATATATCAAGAATCTTAACATTGTACATTGTATATTTACGTATAACGTATAATAATTGAAATTGAAATTAAGACTATAGACAATAAAAATAAAAGCCATAGCTTTAATTTTTTTTTCAAGTTCTAGGTATACAACCATTTTGGTGGGCCTAGAGTATTTTGTAGTCTGTAGTAATGTTTATTTTTGTTTATTTTTTACATTAAAAAGTCCCTGCACTTTTTCTCTGTAACTTTAAATTCCCCAAGGGACTCAAAATGGGATACTCATTTTGTTATCTTTATTTATTTATACTATTACGAGATAAATAGTGAAAGTATGAGTATAGGTATAGCCATAGGTAGTCCAAAAATTGTGTAGGATTGTGTAGGAGAAATTAAAGAGCTGAGAAAAAAAAAATAATTTTATGAATCTGTTTAAAATATTTAAAAAAAAGCTCATAATGCAATTTGCATTACCAATTAAATTCAATAATTTACATTTGTACATAAAATGAAAATGGTACTAGATAGTTAAGTAGTGTACAAATATTTAACATGTCTTTGTAGTCTGTAGTCTGTAGAAAGAATTATTTGTTAAAAAAAATACTATTAATGAATAAAAGAAAGAAAAGACTTGATTTTTTTATCTCTCCTTTATTTAAAAATTAACACTTTTGATACTTAAAAGATGTGAAGCGTGAGAGTGAATTAAATTCATTTGAAATGATAAATAAAGTATGAGATCCTACTCAGAAAAAAAGAAGACTTTTTTCTTTAACCTCATCACCATTCTTGACTCAACTCATTCTCTACAGTCTACAGTTATCAGCTTAACTTTCTACTTGGAGCCATTCATGCAAATGAGAAAACACGTGGCAATTTTCTCTCATTGTACTTATTGTAGATAATTCAGTGGAAATTCTCAAAAATAAATTTTATACCTTGAAAGTCACACAGTCAGAGGGAGAGGCACGAGGGACCTTTTTATAGAGGGATGATAAAATGAGGTAAATAAAGCACAAAAAAAAATTTGAACGTCTGTAATCTGGCAGTCTATTTTTTTCTCTTTCTCTCTCCCTCTCTCTTTGAGCTGTAATCATGTTTTCAAGATTTTGTGAGATGAGTCCTTTGGGTATTTTGAATTGGACGTTTTCTTTTGACATTAGGGAAATCTGTGAATGAAATTGGTCAACAAGTTTGAGGTTAAAATTGAGCTGAGAATTGACAAGATGAATAAAAATGTTGGTTATATTTTTTTTTGACCTACTATTAATCTTCCTTTTTATTTATTCTTCCACCCACTCTCTCCCATCATTACAATTACTATCTTAGGTACTCCTCATAGTTTTCATACTTAGTCGTACGTATACATATAAAAAGAAAGGTCATGCAAAAAAATGTAGTCAAACATTTTGTCAATTATTTTTCATGACTTTGTCCTCAACTTTTATTTGGTGGTCCATTTCACAATCAAAATTTGAATCAAATGCACTATTTTTCTATTTTTCTTAACTTAGATAAAATACATTTGTTATTTAAAGTTTAAACTGTATTTAGACAAAAAGCAGATATTGGATGGAATGCATAATTATTTTTTTTAAAGAAGAAACTTTTTGAAAATTTATCCACAAAAAAAATTTCTCATTTTACTATCTGTCTTTCATGACTTTTATCAAAAGGTCTCAATCTGACCCAGTGACTGTGAATAGACGAAATTAATTCAAATTTTATGTGACTTGTCAAGATATTTACGAGTCACAAAGACAAAGATTTGTGTCCCCACTCGTTTAAAAATAACAAGTTCTGCACAGATGGTTAGGTCCAAGTAACAGATAGAAAAAAAGAGATTTTCTTGGTCTTGGTTTTCTATATAAAAAAAGAGAGGAGAAGCTCATAAAATGACATGGCACTCACCCACTTCCTGTGCTTCACTTCATTACATTGAGGTCTGTTCCCCACATAAAAGTTTCATTTGCACTTTCCTCATGTCCTTGTCTAAGTACATGTGTGTCTTTTTTGTGGAGTAAAGTAGGGAGAAAGCATGAGTGACAAATAAAAGAAAGGAGGACCTTGACTTGTGCTATAGAGAGTAGACGTATAGAGCGAGTAAAGGGAAATTAATTGTAATCCTAATTATACTTGGGTCCTACTCTTTTAGTCTAATGTCACATGTACTTATATAATGTCATGTGTCCGCCATTGTACATGTACAAGTTGAAAGAGACGGCTAAAAAAAAGAAAAGTAGGATTTCTTTCACTCTCCTCTGTCCTTGTGAACCATCTTGACATGCTCCTGCTCTTTCACCATGTCCCCCTCACTGAATCACCCAACCAATTTAGACAGGGAGCTACATGTATGGTGGAATTGGAGACACGTTGGAGAGGCATAAAAAGAATGAAAAATGGCAGCTGGAAAATTGTCCTCCATCAATTCTCATTAACAGATTTTATTACAGTGATTAATTCTGATTTCATCATCCCTCAATTTTATGTCTCAAGGATTTTTAACTATTTATACATTTAATTTTATTCCCCTCCTCAAAAATAAAGGAAATTCCCAAACATAAACAAATTGATGATTTCTCTGTAGACAATTAAAATGAATTAGTTAATTAACCAATGAAATTGGTTAAGAGACCATGTACTCATAAATAAAGACTGTACAAAATATTGTTTATGAGTTGAATTTAATTTCTCAACAGTTACATAAAGACGCAATTAATTATTAACAGAGACAAGAGAGAAAATAAATCAATTGTCTTTTTCTTGTCCTCTAATTTTTCAATTAAAGTGTCCATGTCAGGCTATCCATAACTAGAGTACAATCATTTTTTTTTCTTTGTCAAAATTTCCATTCTTCACTTCAACTCCACATTCCACGTCGTCCGATATGAGCCGAGACCAAAAAGCGACTGCCTGTGACTTGTGAGAGAAAGAGAGGGAATGAAATGACTGGATGAAAAATAAAGTGGCCATAAAATAAAACCCACCAAGTCAATTTTATTTGATAATTAAAGAAAGAAAAGAGTAAAAGTTTTTTTTTCAAAAAGAAATCTTCATTTTCACTCCAAAGCTCTAGTTTTGGTTTTTACGGCTTTTGACTCAAAACTGCGTTGCATTTTTGTGAAATCTTACAATGGAGTTGTTTCTTATACTGAAAAAAGTTCATTCTTATCATAATTCCATTTAATATAATTTGTCCATACTACATTGCATTGTAGTTGAAAAATTTAATTTTATACAAAAAAAACTCGAGGTTTTTTATTTTAATTTTTAGCTTCTTTAGATAAAATTCTAGAAATATTAGTTGAAACTTGGAATACGTATTACGAAATATTTCAAAAGAAAATTAGTGTTTAAAGGTAGACTTTTGAATCAAAACTAACCTTTTCTTCTTGTTCATTCATTTCTTGTAATCACAAAGTTTCAACTTGTCTATTCTCACCAACTTCTCCTCCACCATGAAACTCATTTCACATTTCACATAAGGCCTTTCTCTCATTTTCATCAAGAGTTTATTTTTGAAATTTCTTTCTCTTGTCACTTGTCAAGAACATGTCTGAGCCCTGGTTTTTGTTGAAAGAAAGGTCAGGAGAAAGTTTTAACTAGTTTTTTTTCTCTACATAAATTTGTATCCAATCCATGTATGTATATATGTAACATAAATCATATATTTTGTATAACAATTGTTACCAAAATGGAACTATAGTCAAACTCCATCCCCTGATATAAATTCCTGTTTTGTTTGTTATTGTTATTGTAAAAAAACAGTCCAAATGACCCGACATGATGAAATACAAACCCTCCATCATGAGCTGGACACGTGCACTACCCTGAGATGAGACTGGACGGATGACGTAAAACAATGAGATTGAAACTAGCGAGTAAAATTTTTGTAGATAAACAAAATCTTTTTCTGATCCTCAATTCTATGCCCAAAATAAAATCATCATCATGTTGATGTATCTTGACATAATCTAGAAAGTTTTTGAGAAAATAATTATTTATTATCATTTAAATTTCACAGTTTCATTTTGTACTCAATTTCCAAATGTCTCTCAATCTCTACAGATATCTGTACATTATTTACACAATATATATACAGTGTGACATATGAACTTAGCACATTTTGTTTTTTTGCGTTTTTCTCCTAACTGTATTAATATTATGAATGATGACCTATGCCCCGACCTGACCCTTGTTCTACTGGATATATTCAGTAAAACGTTTTCAGTTTTGAAACCTTGATGACCTCTGGAGAGTGAAAAACGAAATTATGGTGACACATGAATTTAGCCCATTTTTGATTTTAATTTTTTTTAACCTAAATAATATTAAAATTAAATATTTATTTTCCATCAATAGTGAGTCTAGTCGCCACTCATTCCAATAACCTCATCCAATCAGTGGTCCATACCCTCAGTTAAATCTAAGAACACATTTGGTTTCATTTCGGACCAACACTCTAAAACCTTCGTTTTCAAGTGTTAAACTGTTAAATATTGTGTACCATCTTGATACACTCGACGAGCCAGGTCACTCCT